>ML828869.1:2536-34078 GCA_009831015.1 Picea engelmannii
GCTTAGCCCTTATCCTCTCAAGTTCAGTCACTGAGTCATTTGTTTCTATCGTATTCTCTAACCGACTCCATAGCCCAAGGTCTTACTCTCTTGTGTCAATAGAACCAAAACTTATTATTCAAAAGTGTTAAATCTAGCCGACAGTTTAAAGCCATATCTTGTACCAAGACAAAGTCTCCCAAGAGAGCCCTCTCCAGGTCTGAAAGTCTAGTTTCAGATCTCAAAGTTGGTTTGTAGTTTGGCTCTATCATTTGTTTCTTATTCGAACGAAGTTTATAGAGGGCTAACATGATCTAAAGAGGAAATTTTATGCTCACCATCAAATTTCAAATCAGACAAGGATTCAAGCTACTTTTTGGGTATGTATATGGTATGCCTACATGAAATAAAATAATGAACCAAAGTAGTAATGTATACATGTTCCATGATTAGATAAAAATATTTTAAATGAAGACTCTACATAGATAATATATTGGTGGCCCTCCTTCTAGCACCAAAAATTTTGATGGCCAAAACTAACCATGTTCAACATTAAGGAGATCACCCGTTCAAGGCCCCAATTATACCCTTATCTATTTGGTTTGGTGATTCTGACTGGTTAAATGGATTCAATTACCCTTACCTAAAACTAACCTAAACTAAAAGTTAATCCTAATCTAAAATAATATAATCTAAACTAACTCTAAAACTACTCTCTTCCTCCTAATGTATGATAATGCTAAATGATATAAACAAGCAAAGAGACAAGACTTTCCTTCTTGCATAATTCTTGTAAGTGGAAGGCTTTGGTATGGCTAAAATGTGGGCTCTGCTAAGCCACAAAAAATATTTCTCTTATGAAAGGATACTTTCAAAATGCATTGATTATCTAAATGCAATGTGCAATATAATCTAACATGTAGACAACCAAAAGAAAATCTAATCTATCTTAATCAAGAGAACGAATAGTCCAACTCTCAATCAAGAGCAAGAAAAAAGATAAAGGACAAGAGTTGAACCTAAAGTTAAAACCATCTAACAAATCAAATAATCAGTTCATATGACTTGCCAATTGTTCAAGTAGATATGCATTTACAATTATCTGATAAATAGTTATCAGATACCTAGATGCATATACTTAGATTCAATATCACTATGATTGTATTCAAGATAAAACGATATATGGTATACTATAGAAATAGTTCTCATAGAATAACAATAGTCAACATCAAGAAAAATATGACATTAAATTGATAGATAGCTAGCAACTAACACATACAAGACTACTTGAACATAATATTCAGTCTTAGTCTAACTCTGACCATCCCTGCAAAGATATCTTTACAATAATTTTAGACAAGCATAAATCGTGATTATTTTAACAATAGTGCTAAATTCGCAATTACTTATCTGGAACAGATCATATATAAAACTAAATAAAATATTTATTCTATACTCAAAACTGAATAGAAGTTCCCAAAATGATTACAAAGTAAATATCCTTGTGATCTAGTCCAAAAGACAATGTTCGTCTACAAAACAAGTTTCACGTTACAACAGTGCAAAGAGTTTCCTCTTTTGCAGAAGTCTAATCCCCCTCCCCTCGAGTCTCTTCATACTCTCTAAAGAGTTATGATTGTATCATGAATAGAGATAAGTAATAACTCCTCAAAAATAGGACGGAAATTATATTTAATTAATCAATTACATGTTTTAATATCTATGAAGATAATAACCAAGATCTAATAAACTTTCAAAAATAAAAGTTTATTGTTTCAAAAGATCTTGCATAGCCAACATGATTGTAACAAACAACAGTCAAAGAGCACTTGGCCTGATCACTTCCAGAGATACAAATCTTCTATTGAAACCTGTAAATCATAAAACAAAACAAATTAATAACAAAAACAATTTAAAATGAGTGGCTACAGAATATACTCTAAAATAATCAAATATAATTAATTAAATAAAAATAACAGATATGCTTACCCCAAAATCAAAATTAAACTTCAAAACAAAATCAAATAAAAATGGGACATCTTCATTTAGAATTTGAAATATTCTTTAGATCTGAGGTAACAAACACATTACTCCTAAATACTTTAAAATCACCAAACCTTCAACATTTTAAAACATTTTCTATAATTTAGAAATCATATTCTCATATTGTTCCTTTATATTCCTATTGTGTATCCTTAGTTGATGATTCTCTAATTCGAGATCGATGATATTGCTCTTCAAAATTGGGACTACAGCAACATATTTTTCCTCCTAGAACCAACTCTTCAAACACTTGTTTGTTCCATTATGCACAGAGCGATGAAACCCAAAATCAGATTTGACATTTTCTTATGATTCAAACTGAAGGTTTTCATTGAATTTTGACTCTTCTAGATTGACAAATTCAACAGGAACAATAGTGTCAAAAATTCTTTTAGATCTCTTTCTATGGACTCGAGTCAATTTCCTTACCAATTGTTTACTTCTGATTTGATTTTGACTGTTTGTATTCTTCAAATCTTTGTCACGATTTATCATTTTTCATGTAGGCTTAGCATAATGTCTTGGTAAAATGGACTCTAGTTCATAGTGAGGTAATATGTAAACATTGTCACTAGAAAGATCAACTTTGGTTCTCTTGGACGAGCTATGAGTAAGTCAAACTATGACCGGCTCTACAAATTCATTTTCACAAAAAGAAACCCTCATCATATTTGACTTAGATGGCAGAAAATAGGGTTTTTATATTAAATTCTATTGAATTGAGAGCTCTAACATGGGCTTAGCTTTAGAATCATTTTCAGAAATGGCTTCCTAAATATCATTCATCTTATGAGAATTTTTTTCAATTCCCTTCACATGAACTAGGTTATTGTTAAAGCTATTTTTTAAGGAAGTTTTCCCACATTTCCCCTACTTTGGAAATCTTGAATTTGACCAGAATCCAAGTTAACCCATGAAGAAAAAGGCTTCTATCAGGATTTCCCAATCCCCTTGGATAGAACTTTGCCATTTTCCTTTCAGGTTAGTGACAAGCATGCCTTTAGGGTTGTATGTTATTTTCTTTGAGACCAAGGATTTGTTCCAGGGTATGCATTTCACTGGGAAGTTCTTCGACCATTTATCCCCTACCATCGAAATATGGGTGGCTTCATCTTCCATGACTTCATTCACTTGAATATCAATGTCTCATGCCATTAAAAGTGTAAGAAAAAACCCTAACCACTGCCATATTGTAACCTCGAAAAGATTTAATAAATTTACACCAACAGATTCTTTTAAACAGATCCAAGCATTATTCCTAGGCCTCTAGGAGTTTGGGACCTGGAGGCTCAATTCTCACGACCGGATCCATGAAAATGATGGGCAATTTAACGTAGAGGAAAATTTTGGGTGTAAACAAAGAGAAACAATTTGCATGGATAGAGACTAACCCTGACTCAAAGGATGAAACTTAACAAAACATGAAGAAAGGAAAATGTAATGAGTCATAACAGTCCAAAATGGAAATGTACTTCGAATTCAATTTGTCAGGTTTTAAATGATAGTGAACTTTAGTGAGTGATGGGTATGCCAGGAATCATTACAGCACACATTAACTCTAAAATCCACATGTTATAAGCATAATAAGCCACGTAACCAAACCATTAAAACATTTGATGACTAAGTGAATCTTTTAACACCCAAAGATCTTGTAATGATTTTTCGAGAGTTGATGTTATGAGAGCTATATGATTGACCTTTGAAGTGATCAGATCATAGGGATCATATCAATTATTTTAATAGTAACGAATTAATCAAACCAAAAGATCCAAATATATAAAATCAATTTTTCCATTGTTCATAACTCCAATTCATGATACAGATCATAATCACTAGGGCTAATTTCAAATGAAGTCATTCCTTAGAAATATTATCGAGAAGTTAATAATTAAGTTAGGAATACAATAATAAATGTAGTGTATAACAATAAAAGAGAATGTATTCTTGAATTCTATCTTTGAAATAGGATAATAAAACATGAATCATGATGACAGTAATATTCAACAAGTCATGAGTTCACAAACTAATTATTGAATGATATTGATAAATTCCCCTTAATCTTGCTTCAAATTTCATGTTAAAAGTCATGAAATTCGAAATGAAATAAAAATTCGATATGAGTATGAGGAATTGACATTAAATTCATTTTCAATAGTTAGAAAATTCATAATAATATGATGATGTCCAGTGGAAACAATTTCAATCACAAATATGATGAAACTATGTACATAGCTATATGCAAACCAATCAAATAAAAGAGACTCGGACAAAGATAAAGGAAAATTTCTCGTTAAAATGAAAAGGGACCCAAATTTTCTATCAACCAAAAGAAGAAAATAAGGGGATTGTTGTTTTCCACAACTCATGGCAAGGTAAGGCATGTCATGTCATGGCATGGCATGGTATGGCAAGGCAAGGCATGGAATCACAAGGCAAGGCATGGCAAGCCATGGAATGGCATGACATGGAAAGGCAAGGCATGATGGCTTGGCAAGGAAAGGAAAGGCATGGCAAGCCATGGAATGGCATGACATGGAAAGGCAAGGCATGATGGCTTGGCAAGGAAAGGAAAGGCATGGAAAGCCAAGGCATGGGATGGCATGGCATGGAAAGGCACAACACGGGAAGTAAAGGCATGGCAAGGCATGGAATGGAAAGAAATGGAAAGGCATTACATGGCATGGAAAGGTAAGGCAAGGCATGGCTTGTCAAGGCAAGGAATGGCAAGATAAGGAAAGGCATGGTATCGCAAGGCATGGCATGGCATGGCATGGAAAGGAAAGGCATGGCTTGGCAAGGCATGGAATGGTATGGCATGGCAAGGCAAGAAATTACATGGAAAGGCAAGGAATGGCATGGAAAGGAAAGGCAATGAAAGGCATGGGATGGCATGGCATGGCAAGGAAATACATGGCTTCTAAAGGCAAGGCATGGCATGGCATGGTATGTAATGGAAAGGCAAGGCAAGGAAAGGCATGGAATGAGAAGAAAAGGCATGGAAAGGCATGCCATGGAAAAGAAAAGCATGGAAAGACAAAATCACTTCATTGGATGGAAAGGAAATTTCTAATATAAAGTTAAGTCATATGTCCCTAGAAAAAATGTTTTTTATTTATTGGGATGAGAAATGTCTTTTTTTTTTTATTCTTGTTTCATTGCAATCCACATTTTGATTTGAAGTTTTCCTTGCATATGTTATGGAAAGATATATATTTATTGTTGTCTAGGTTAAAATGGGAAGCTGCATGGGAATACATGCGAGGGATTAGTCTATTTTAGATCATAGTTGTGTTCTAGGGATTTGTAAATGTAACAACCTATGTTTTGGCCTTAGAAGGTTATAAATTTTATTTTTACTTATCTTAGTGATTCATTGCTTAGTATTTGTTGGGTTTGGTTAGAATCATATAGACATTTGATATGCATACATCTGGATCTATTTATGTATTGCAAGATATTGTTTTTATTGTTGTTTTTTTATGACGATGATAGTTTTGTGATTTGTTTAAACATGGAAATTGAAATGTGGAACTTTGGTATGTGGATGCTAGTTCAAAATTATGTTATGAATGTATAATAGATGCAAGGCATCATGTAAATAAACAAACATTTATTAATTGAACATTAATACAGATAAAGATTCTCATATGAAATTTGTAATGTATATGCATGGATATGAGTTATGTGATATCCAAATGGCTATAGTGTTGAGGTGACCAAAGCATAACATGGAATGGCAAGGAAAGGCATGGCATGGAAATTCAAGGCATGGAAAGTCAGGGAAAGACAAGGCATGGCAAGGCAAGGCATGGCATGGCAAGGCATGGCATGGCAAGGAAAAGAAAGGCATGGAATGGAAAGGAAAGGAAATGCAAGGCATGGAATGGCATGGCATGGCAAGGCAAGGAAATGTATGAAAAGGCATGGCATGGCATGGCAATGGAAGGAAAGGAAAAACATGGCATGGAAAGACAAGGAAAGAAAAGGCATGGCATGGCAAGGCAAGGCATGACATGGCAAAGAAAGGAATTCCATGGAATGGCATGACATGGAAAAACATGGCATGGAAAGTGAAGGAAAGACAAGCCATGGCATGAGAAGGAAAGGCATGGAATGGAATGGAAAAGTATGGCATAGCATGGCATGGAAAGGCAAGGCATGGCATGTCATGGAAAGACATGGCATGGAAAGTCAAGGAAATACATGGTATAACATGGCATAGAAAGGTAAGACAAGGCAAGGCAAGGTAAGGGAACGTAAGGAAAGGAAGAGGCAAGGAAAATCTAGGGAAGAAAAGATAAGGCAAGGCAAGGATAGGCATTGATCACATACTTTGTTGTGGACACCTCATCCACTTGGCATATTGCATATTCATCCATGGAGTTGGCTACCTTGGATTTGACACATGTGAAGTGGTTGCATGCATGCACATCCTTGGAGGGAACATTCCATGTGAACACTTGGCATTTGAAATGGCTTGATTCCTATTTTTGGTTGTGTGTCCCCTTCATGAAAATTATTTGATGTAGACTACTACTATTTTTGAATGAGGGGAAATTTCTTTGGAGAGACTAATGTTCACATGTTGTAACATGGTCAACCATGGATTGAGGAGAGATCTAACTAATTCATTATTATAATATTTATTTGAATTGTCATAGAGTTCGTAAGAAAATAATAATATTTTATTGTATAAGAGAAGAAACTCACTCTATAAAGAAGAATTCTCTCTCTCCATTTTAAAGGGTGGATTATTTGGGAACTTGGGAGCTCTCCTCTTGGGCCACATTGTAGAAAATTTTAGAAAGATTAATGGAGAATTTGAGGTATATTTTCATTTGATGTGAGGCTATATTGTGCACTCATATTTTATGTGGTGGTTTTGTATTAAGAAACCCTTGTAACAAGTTGTGATTGACATTATAATGAACCATGCTTCATTTTGGATAGAGTAATGTGAGGTTTTAACTCTCTTATTTATATTGTGATTATGTTAACCTACGTGATTGTTATTATTGGTTCCTAGAGTCTTAACTAGGATGAGACTTTAGCCTTTTGTCAAATTTAGATAATGAGAACCATTAATTGCTTATGGATTTAGCACCTAGAAATCTTTTGCAACATAAAATATTTTTTAATGTGTAACACAAGTATTTATAATCACTTTAGAAAAAAATCATACATTCATACACATAAAATTCATACACTTTGAAATTCATACATACATCAACACAAAATGCAGAAACAATGAGATTCATAATAAACGTTCCATGAAATATATATATTCAACATTGTCTAAATTGTACAATTTTTACAAAATGGAAACAAGTGCTCTAACATAAAAAATTAAAAAAAACAGCCATATGGTGGCATGGATACAAAATGGCAGTAATTGGTCAATCATTGACCACTTCCACCCTCGCCACCCTTAGGAACATCTTGGAAATCTATCTTTCTTCTCTTTCTTGAAGAAGCACCTTGAGTGGATTTGGGCATGGGAGTGATTTGTCGTTCTGGAGAGTACAAAAAGAAAAAACATTGTTTTAATTTTTTTTTACAATGAATTAAAAACTTGCAAAATGATACTTTGTAATTTAACATAATACAACTAACTTCATATGGGACTAAAAATTGTGAGGCTATTACCCTCCTCCATGACCCTAATCGCTTAGCGATCCCACCTTGTTTCAGTTACAATGATCAAATCATCAAAATTAAACAAATATGCATCAAATCAAATTCATGATACATAAAAAAATTATCATAAACACATTATCTCACCGTGAATATCTTGGACCTCGGTGGAGAGTCGTTGATAGGTGGGACACTCGATTGTACAACTTGCTCCGAGGAAACCTCTACTATGGTAGTCTCGGTGGACTGGGCTGATGGAAATGGTGGTGGGGGTGCGTGACATACGGGTGCATCCATTGAGGATGGATTTGATGGAAGAGGTGGTGTGGATGGGTGCCATGTGGGTGCATCCACTGAGGATGCACTGAATAAGAAACATGTTGGGGGTGGGTGGAAATGGACCCACACAGGATGTACAAGTGATGTCAAATCCCTTGTCCTAGAGTAAGGTAACCCATGAGTAGAGGCCAGAAGCCCAGGGAGTGGACTAGTACTATAACTAGTGAATATGTCAGCAGCTTGCATACATATTAATATTATTGAACTATTAGTACCAAATAATAAAAGTCAACAACATAAATACAACAAATTTGAGATTTAAACAATATTTAACTCTACACATGATAGCCTTGATGTTGGTGATTTTTCCATCCCAGATGGACATTTCTCGACATCATCTAGTCCCACAACCTGTAGAAACATAAGAATATTAAAAATTTGAGGATGTCATAACATAAAGAAATGACCATGGTAAATTTATCAAATGTGACACATACTTGTGTATGGGGTATGCCAAATGAGTAGGTTGTCTATGCTACTGCATCATTGTTGGAGGCATGCACCAATGCATCAATGGGCGTAGACGGTCTCCTACACGTATGTAACAATTGCAAAACAACATACAATAAAATATTGATATCAATACACAAAATACCATATAAATATATAATGATGAACAACATAGAGATGGTTAAGATAATGACCTCCTCAACTCGACTCGAGCACTTGTGAGGTTGACATGGATGAATGTTATGTCCATGTGTCCTCTCCTCACTTCACTATGTTGTACGGGGTGAAGCTCTGATTCCTCTGTCAATGTCACTCACAAGAAACTCTTGTTTAGATAGTGCAACAAAGCTATTGAGTTGCACTAGGCTCCGAGTCAATGATGATATAGCTAATTGTACCTTCTGCAATCTCTCTACAATAGGAGGATGTTGGGAAAGGGGGTTAGGACTTCGTCTGGGGGGACGAGGACCTAACATGGGATCACGCCTAGCATGCTCTCGATCATGTGCAAACCCTCGACCCACTCCCTGGAAATCACCCATGTCAAAGTAATTGACATGCTAACCCAAAATAAATTCAACCCACAATTTTGGAAAAAAATAAAGACACCTCCCTGATATTGCAAGGAGGTTTATCAAATACCACGTGCCACATATCCATCCAATATTGACTAATTTATGGGTGGGCATACCATTCAATGCAAATGAGTTTTTTGTTCACAGGTGGTGGTTGTCCAGATCAAGGATCCCTAAAAAATAGACATCGGTTATTTTTTTGAAATACCCAAGTCTCTAACTTGGTTTCTATCCAATCCAGTGTAGCAATACTCAAACATTATTTCCCTATATTCAGAAATAGAAGTCAATTACCCTTGCAATGGACCTCACAATGACATCCAATGAAGTGGTCAAGGACTCCCTGCTTAGTTCTCTTATGCCCATTAATTGATTTACAAGTGTTCTTAAAGTGGTCAACCCCTCATCAATTTGGGTGCTTATGTTGGGTGGTTGTGGTTGGTTGAGGTTTTCTTCATCTTCATCTACTGGTTGGCAGTTTACATTGTCTCCGAGGTCCATTTTATAATATATATTTCAATTTAATAAGATGTGGCATTTAAATACAAAAAACATCAATACATATTTTAAGAAATAAAAAAACCCATAAATAGTCACATTTCTTGTAAATTCTATACACTTATTTTTAAAGGGGAAATGTTAGGCAATGTAAGAGGTCACTCTTTGAATTTTCTATATGAGATTTCTCTATAAGATTACAAATTTATATAATTTAGATTCTTTTAGAATATATTAAATTAATTCAATACAAGTAAAAATTACTAAATTGAGAGGAAAAGAAGAGAAATCAAGCATACCTGGCTTCATTGAGACATGGTGGCAAGATATTGATAGAGCTTCTCCTCTCTATTTCCTCAATGAGAGTAAAAATGTGAGCGTGATGTGTGAAAATGGTCACAAATTGTGCAGGTGGTCCATTAAAAATGATGTATCGGAGGAACACATGCACATTCTTAGGAATGCACATGTGTTGTTAAAAATGTGCACATGTTCTTCAGAATACGCACATGTTCTTGCCGATGAAACTACTTGACAAGCTAAGTTGAGGCTCGGGATTTTTCAAACCTGTAGCATCAGGAATGCATGCGCGTTCCTGAGAATGTGTGCACATTTATGAGAACACACACACGCTCATGAGAACACACACACGTTCTTGCGAGTGTGTGTTCATGTTGACCCCCTTGCCACTTTTTCGTCCACAAACTTTGTGCACTTACCATTATGACCTTTTTTTCTCCAAAAATTGTTGTAAAACACACCTTATAACAAAATTATGGGCATAACAAATTGTAGTTTTGAGCTTTGGTTTGGTGGTAAGTCATACATTTTATATGGAATAGGTTAGAGTTCAAATCCTATCGTTACACCCATATCTCTGACCACAAAAACCTACCAACCAACGTAAACCAAATCTGTCAATTTCCGTGCAAGGTTCCTACTACCACGTAGTAGATAAGACCAAGTTCCACGTAGCATTTTTAAGAAGGCCCACGTGGTGCCACGTGTCAATTTATCATTGAACCGTGTATTCACATCAACATCGTTACATCTCCGTTATGCCACATCATCATATATAATATTATTAATATCAATGGTTATATTATTGTTCAATACTGCTGCACAAAACCAAGCAATTATGAAGGGCTGATGTGCAAGAATCATTGCCTTATTCCGTTAAGAAATTGTTTATTAAATTTTTACATTTTACAAAATGTGTAAAGAATTATGGAATGAAATACATAATGTTACTTTGCGGAAATAAATATGGAAGAAATTTCATGAGTGAATTTATTTTTTAATTTGAATTTAGATGTATATATTTTATTTTATATCATAATTTGGAATGAATAATATTTTATTATGAATAATTCTTCATTTAATTTTAATTTGTTTTTTATTATTTTATTTTATATTATTATTTTTAATTAAGTTGATAGACCTACAGTTATTGGAAATGGATAAAATTAATAATTTTTGAATTACATTTGGGTTTTTAATACTACCATTTCATATGTTTCTATTACTATTTTTAATTAAGTTGATTGTCCGACATCTATTGGAAATAGACATAATTGATGACTTTTCAATTACATTTAGTTTTTAATGGCTACCATATCATATGCTTCCGATAATCTTCATTTCTTCATTAAGTTTTTTACTTTGCTTTGGTTTTTAGGTTTTCTTAATAGGATTTCATTTTTTACTGGATTTATGTTTTTTTATTTAGGTTTTTAAGTGAGTTATTTCAGGTTTTGTCATTTTAGGTTTTTATTGCATTTTTTTATTAGGTTTTGGTGCTTATCAGGTGTAAGTTGGTGGGTGACCCAGGCCCTTTTAGCTTTACCTTTTGTACCAGTTGTGCATGTAGAAGCGTAGGTGTCGTGGATTTTGCATATGACGTATTTCTTTTATCTTGAAATTATACATATTCAAGTGTACATATCAAACTTAGGTTTAGATAGGGATTTTACATTGTTCCTATTTTGCCATATCAAACCTAAGTTTAGATAGGAAGTTTACATTGTTCCTGGTATATTTTTTATTTTTGCAATGTCTATTTTATTTTGCAATTCTTTTTTTTAGTATTTTTTTCCTTTATACATTATCCAAGTACTTAAGAACTTAACAGTGGATGTTGTCTCTTGGCTTTTCAAGGTTGGTTAGAGGCTAGAGTGATATGCAATCTTTTTATGAGCTTACTATCTCTTAGTTCATTAGCTCATCCTTTCTGGATATATTTTCTCTTGATTGATTAGCTTGGTTTATTGGATATATTAGTTCCCTATCTCTTGGTTTATTAGTTCATTGTTTTTAAGTATATTTTTTCTTCATGCAATTTTGTATTAGAAGTTTACTTATTTTCATATTTTTGCTTTTATAACAACATCCAAGTATTTAAAAGTGTTTGTTGTTTTTTAGATCAACAAGATTAACTGGAGTGATATGCAATATTTTCATTAACTAGCTATCTCTAGTGAGTGATAGAAAATGGATCAATTAGAATTTACTAATCACACAAAATTCTCTATAAAATCTTCCATATTGGTATGAGACACTCTTGATAATCCAAACAAGTTCAATGGACATTAGTCTTTGATTACTTGAAACTATTTTACTCGTGTAGAATCCAATAAAATTTTGTAAAAACTTTGATTCATGTTGTAATATAATATCAGGTTCTTAGAATATCTTGGTTTAATAGTTTCATTTCCATTTTCATAAACTATTTAAAAAAAAATTGTATAAAATTAATTTTTATTTTTCATGTTCATAAATTATATATATATATATATATATATATATATATATATATATATATATATTTTCAAAAATGATTATTATATGTTGTTGAGCTTTTCAATGTTTGGAAAAAATAAAGAGTCCAATGCACTCTCTTGACAAAACCCTACCTAAATGTCGACTTCCTTTATTTTTGTTGGCTCTATTCGTTTGGAAGACATTTCTCTATTTAGATTTCAACATTCTCCTAAACCATTAAGATGTTTTTTTTTTAAGCTTTAATTAAGTTTTAATTTTCATATTAAGTGCTTAGGGTTTCGATATAGCCGGGTATTTCTTGCCTTTTCATAATCTCTGATTTTCATATTCCAGGAGCGGATAGGGTTTCGATGGAAAAAGCACAGCTAGGGTTTCGATGGAAAAAGCACAGCTAGGGTTTCGATATAGCTGGGAATTTCTTGCCTTTTCATAATCTCTGATTTCCATATTCTAGGAGCGGATAGGGTTTCGATTGGAAAAGCACAGCTAGGGTTTCAATAGCTAATGAAAAGTTGATCTTCAATTGTTTTATTAATGAAAAGTTGATCTTCAATTGTTTTATAATATTTTGTAAATGATATAAAATGATAAGAAAATGGGTTTTGCTAGTATTATGTAAATTTAAATCTACTAACATGAATATAATTTTTTCATCTATTTTAAATATTTATATTTTCATATTAAAATAATATATTATAATATCATGTTAAAAACAATATATTCTTTATAATTAATTTAAATAATAAAAAATTCAAAATTTTTTATATAATTTTTTTTAATATAATAATAATTAAAAATTTTAAAAATATTATAAATCTATCTTAGATTAAAATTATTAATCATCATCTCTTAGGTGTAAAACACTTGGTGAAGGAGTGTGGTGTTAAGGCATTTCGTGATGTTAAAGTTATTGGTTTGAAACTTGAGGGGACAAAAAATCCAATCATGTTAAGGGTTGGTGTGGGCAGGTTAAAGTCGAAACCTGAGGGGACAAAAAATCCAACCATGTTAAGGGTTGGTGTGGGCACGTTAAAGTTATCGGTTCGAAACCTAAGGGGAAAAAAAATCCAACCATGTTAAGGGTTGGTGTGGGCGGGAAGTCACGACAAACTAGCAAGCAAAAAAAAAATGATTAATCATCTAATGTAAATCATGGAAGTACATCAGCCAAATATTTAAAACATCAACATATAGTAGCATATATTCAAGTTAATTCCAAAAACATTCATATACAAAAGGGTTTGATCTAAGTGTTAACAACTTCTTTATTTGCTTTATATTATTTTTCCAAATTTTATTTTATTATTGTTACTCATATTTAATTATAATTAATATAAATTCATCAAAAATCTAATTGGAAAATACTAGAGCACATGGAGCCTTTAGAACCCACTGGATTTTGGTTCAATTAGTCTTCCAACGACAGTATGTGGGAATAAGGCAGGTTGCCATTTCATTATTTGAAATCCTTCAGCTACCTCTTGTTGGAAGACGTATGTACTTTTCACTAAAAGATCGATCTGTGTTGTCTTGGGCACTCTATTTGTCCATAGAACTTTGGACGACTAGCCATTTATCTTAGTAGAGAGTGCATCAGATCATTTGGGTTCTGTGGATTTTCATGAAGACTTTATGTAGATAGGATATATTGAGTAGTTGGAATCCAAGGTTTTATGGTTGCACTATCCCCTGATGAGGAAGTCCGGTGAGAGAGATTTTATGGAATTTGAATTTAGATGCCAAGTTTTTTTATGTAACTATTCATCACAGTCCCTGACGTTTTGTCTTAGGTTATAGAATGGATATCAATACTTTCAGAGAGGCCTGAAATCTCGGTTATTTATTAAATTGTTATAATATTTGGTTAAAGATATAAATGATGGGGAAATGACTTCTATATGAGTATAACAACCATTTTTATAATGTAATTGGTACTAATTTATTCCAATTTATTAAATAACATAGTTTTCTAGTCTAAAACATTTCTTAATTTTTTTTTTTAAAACTATGTAAAAAAAATTTAGGTATTCCTTAAAACTTAAAAAAAAATATGTAAAAAAAATTAGGTATTAGAACCCAACAAACTATGTAAAAACTAGTTCTAATACGTAATTAGAAGTCAGTGTCATCAGTGTTGAAGCTCGATATAGTTTTGCATTCTGTAACCGCGCATAGTATTCATATTGGTAATATATTAAGTATTTGTGTGACGGTATATTTCTGAGTTCTGTTTTGTTCAAACACTTCAAAATATATTATCTTTGTTTCTACTTAAGTTTAAGTTAGTTTATAAGTTCTTGAATTTGCACTCAAAGTATATATATGAGTTTATGTGCTAAGAGTACCATAGTGTTAAGTTTATTTTAGAAATTACTTTGCTAAGTGTTATCATCACAGTGCTCAGCATACATGCAGTCTGAGAACTGCGCAGTAAGTCCCGAAGGCTCAGCGTCGACGAGTTTAACTATGGAGTCTTTTGAAACTACGTTGTTGTTAGGGACTTAACCTCCCTAACCCCTCACGTAGGTAGAATAATATATTTCCATGTAATAAAGGCCAATATTAATAAGGCCTAGTAATAAGGAAGAATAAGTCAAATGTAAGAAGACCTAATAAAAACTTCCGCTTCTAGAAATATCTTCCTCTAGATTATTCTTTTGGATAAATGTATTTAGTATAAGTAGGAGTAGAAGGTATGAGAAGTTTTGACTTGAGAATTATTGTAATAGTGTGTTGCTCTACTGGAGGTTGACTTTTCTAAGAGGTAGGTGAACATTGTTTCCTATTAATAAAGGTATTATTTTGGTGTTGTGGTTTCATCTATTGTGTTGTTCCGTTGTTATCCTCTGCAATATTTTTGTTTTCGTCTATTATAATAGATCTTGTACCTTACAAGTGGTATCATTGGGTTAATTTTTTTTCAGGGTAGAGACATATTCTGGCGTCTTAAAGCTACATACATTTTTCATTCAATGCATAAATCCACGATCGGGGAAGCATACACGCACGAAATACAAGTGGTACTCAAGTACATATTGTTGGCCACCCTCATAACCCCCGTTTGTGCCCCTTCGAGTGGTAGTGCATCAAACAACATTTGTATATGGATCGGCCTAGACATTCTAAATCCCTTCGTAGATAAACCAATCGGTCTCCTGACTACTATAGTTCCACTAAGAGAAACACTTGAGAAGATACTCTCTAGTACTTGGGTAGTTGAGTAGTACGGCTAAGGTCACGGTCTATCCTCCTCAGTTGGTGCCTTAAGATATTGGGTTGAGTACTATTGTTGGACCTCGCACATATATCAGAGAGTTATAGGAAAAGGAAAACTATTGTTTGTAAAAACCCTAAATACCCTAACCTTTGGGATGAAAAAAGAAACAGAACAGACAAGATCTATTGTTGTGCAACTGTGCCTCATGCATTATGGTTCCGAAATTCCTAAGGATTTCTTCCTGTTAAACATTTGGTCATTTTGTCACTGCAATATTATTCAGATTGAAGTATAACTCTACATGAGTAAAAAAATGAGTCTAGATCCTGTTGGCACCATTATTTGAGACCTATCCCATTGGATTCCTTTCTTTTCCCTGATCACAGTCATACCTATCATTTTTCAGCAATTTTTTTTTTTCCATGGACCCAACCCCTTCCTGGCATCCCTATTGAGCATATATCCCATTGACTTCCTCTCTTTACATTGATCGTAGTGGTACCAATCACCAATAACTCATTTTTGTGTGGTCCCATTTTTCCCCATGGTCCACACTCGCAACCAAGATTTGTAACAACGTCTCACCACCTTGGCCAAATATCATGACCAAACTCGGAGTGATATCTCTTCCATTATGTCCAGTATTGGTAACATCAAATCCCGGCTTGATTCACTCGAATCAATTCCCACAACCATCACTCAATTGACTGCCACCTATCAACAATGTCAGGACATAGTGAACACTTTGATCGCCTTGAATCCTCCCAGTCCACCTCTTTTCCTCCTCACAAATTTCAGTGGGTCCTGTGTCCCCCTCCTGTGGAGGTGAAAATATTTGATGGCTCAAATCCCACAGGATGGGTCACTCTAATGGAACACTATCTCTCTTTGTATGGAATTACTGATGAGTTGGCCAAACTAAGGTATGGTGTTCTCCATCTAGATCCAAAGCATTGACAATGGTGGCAATGGTGGCAATGGAGAAAAAATTCCCTCCAAGGGTATGTGGCTTGGACACAATTTGTTGCAGAACTTTATGAATGCTTTGACACTTACACCCACCATTTAGGTCATTTGACAAAGTTGAAACAATATGGCACAGTGGAATACTTTATAGTTTCTTTTGAGCGATTGAATTTCCGCACATATGGCATGTCTGATGATCTTTTACGAGAATGTTTTATTAGTGGCCTCAAGGATGAGATTTGTGTCGATGTCCTCATGGATCAGCCTCAGAGTTGGGTGGAAACTACTAAAAGAGATAAGGAAGCACAACATGTTGTCTCTTTTGAAACCAGAAAAACCTCATTTATTCCTTGCCTTGAACCAGTCAATCCCACTTCACTGAAGATCAAGACATTGACTAGGGTAGAAATGGTTGAACACCAACTCAAGGGCCTTTGTTATAATTGTGATGACAAATATTGTCATGGGTACAAGTGTAAGGAACAAAATATTTTTATGGCCACCTCTGAGGATGTTTCTGAAGACGATGTTGAGGCTCCCCTTGTGGGCAAGTCACCTGAACCCACTAACATGACTCCACTTTCCGACCCTCCCGAAGTTGAACCGGTCATTTCTTTGAATTCTCTCAGTAGCTTCTCTGCTCCCCAAACCCTTAAGCTAATTGGTTACATTAATCATCGTAAGGTCATCATCCTTGTTGACAGTGGAAGTACCCATAATTTTATTCATCGTCATATTGCCCAAGAAACTAATTTCTATATTCGTGTAGTCAATAATTTTCAAATCATGATTTCCAATGGCGGGTCCATGAAATGTGGGGGGCGTTGTGAAAATTTGCATATCCAAATTGGTCAGTACCACCTAAATTTTCATATGTTTTCTATCGACATGGGTGGTTGTGACATTGTGTTGGGTGTCGAATGGCTAAGGACTCTGGGTCCCATTCTCATAGATTTTAAGGAATTAACCTTGCAATTCAACCAGGAGGGCCAACAATATAAGTTCCAAGGAATTATATCAAGTTCATCTAAGATCATCAGTTCCCTTCGCATGGAAAAGCTCCTTTAAAAAGGTCATTCCAACATTATTGCACAACTCCATTCCATTCATGCCACTGAGACACCCTCTGTGTTGTCGGACCTTGAGTCCATCCTCTCCAAACATCAAGTTGTTTTTTCCACTCCCCAACGACTTCATCCTTCTTTTGGTGTTCATGATCATTTCATTCCCCTTGTCCCTGACATCCTTCTTCCCAATGTTCATCCATACCATCATCCCTTTTCCTAGGAAAATGAAATTGAGAAAATTGTTCAAGAATTATTCACCGCGTGCATTATTTGTCCTAGTACAAGCCCCTATTCTTCTCTTGTGGTCATGGTACTTAATAAATAATTCTATTGGCGCATGTTTCCTAACTTTCACACCCTCAAAAAACTCACCATCAAAGACAATTTTCCCATTCGTGTCATTGATGATCTCTTGGATGAATTGAGTGGTGCCCAGTTCTTTACTAAACTTGATATTCATTTTGGCTACCACCAAATATGTATGAAAGAGGCAGACATTCCTAAGACTACATTTCAAACTCATGAGGGCCACTATGAGTTTTTTGTCATGTCCTTTGGCTTGTGTAATGCTCCCTCCACTTTCCAAAGCCTCGTGAATCATGTCTTCCCTCATTTTCTCTGTCATTTTGTCTTATTTTTCTATGATGATATTCACATCTATAGTAAAACCTGGACAACCCATCTTTCTCATGTGGATGGAGTTCTACATCTACTCTCCCAGCACCAACCTTTTCTCAAACAATCGAAATGTGATTTTGGAGCCTCAAAAGTCGAGTACTTGGATCATATTGTTGGAAAGGCAGGTGTTAGGGTGGATTCAAAGAAGATTGAAGTTATGTAGGATTGGCCTCGCCCCAAGACTCTCAAAAGATTGCATGGTTTTCTGGGTTTAATAGGATATTACCGTAAGTTTGTTAAGAATTATGGAAAGATTGTGGCGCCTTTCACTTCTCTCCTTAAAAATAATTCTTTCACTTGGAATCTTGCAACTAATCAAACCTTTCAAGCCTTGAAGGAGGCTATGTGCACCACTCAGGTCTTGGCCTTTCCTGATTTCACAAACACCTTTTTCCTGGAATGTGATGCTTCTAGGAGAGGAATTGGAGTAGTTATTATGCAAGATCGTCGACCTTTTTCCTTTACCATCAAACAAATGTCAAAGAAACATTTGGGCCAATCAATCTATGAAAAGGAAATGCGATCCAGGTGGATATTGGTGGCCACCCGCCTATTCCACTTGGACCCACACCATTGTTTCTTTCAGTTTTTTAGTTTCCTTAATTGTAGCACAATTTACTATTTTTAGTAGTTCTTTGGGTCCTGAACTTCCAGAGTTGTTTTGAGGCCCTAAACGACGTTTTTTGGGCATGAATGCTGCGACGAATATGAGTCTATTCCAGACTCGATATTCGCTATCAACAGTGTATTCCTCGGATAAATATTTCTAGCGATGTATCATGTGCATCAAACGGAGATAGTATGCCAAAATTACGACCCCGAGAAATTGATGTACCAATTTACCCCAACGAGGCCCATATTATGGCGTTTCATCTCCTAGGGTTAGGTTTTTGGATGTTTTGGGTTTTCCATTGTTTCTCAATAATATATAGGCCTTCGAGCCTCATTGTAACATAGAGTTCAGAGGCCAGTAGCCGCCACATCTCTTCTCATAGATAAGCTACCAACACCCTAACTAGTTTATTTCCATTCTGTTTGTAATCATTTTTCAGTCATTTGTTATTAATGAAATGAAGTCTTATTTCCTCTGAATATCTACATTTATGTGTATTTTTGTTCTTCATTATGTTCCTACATAAATCTAGATCAGTGGTATCAGAGCAGTCTTCTCATTCTCGATCTTTCTTTGCATGTCCCCAACGAGGTTGGGGTATAAGGAGTTGGGGATCAATCTAGTTGAACCTTTGCAAGATCAGCCTCACAAACCCCGACGACCGCCCATGGGGGAAGAAAAGAAAGATGAGGGAGCAGGAGATCCTATCAAAATGTTTCTCAAGGAGGCCCTCGAGAAACAAAGGAACGCGATGATGGACAACTTTGCCCAGATTCTTCAATGGATTTCCACTAACGACACATCGACATCCAACAAAAACTCTGGAGGTTCCACTCCTTTTAAGGTATAAGTAAACTTTGACATTCCCATATTTGAGGGCCAAATAGATGTAGATGTCATAGATAGATGGTTGAATCTGTTATAAGGATATTTCTCGGTTCATGATTTTTCGACCGAGAAAGGATTATTTCCGCACTCCTCAAAGTCGCCCCCCATGTCAAGGACTGGTGGGAAACCTACTCGAAGCAACAGGGCGAGGGGGAACCCTCTCTGTTCTCGGCCACACCCACTTGGAATTCTTTATGAGATGCCATCAAGGAACAATATTATCCCGTGGGGAGCTATGAGGACAAATACATACAATGGACTATGTTGCGGCAACAAAGGGACCAAGATGTGCATGAGATGACGAATCTATTTCATACCCTACGTACAAAGTTGGGTATCAAAGATTCAGAGAAACATTTGGTGTTAAAGTATCACAGTTGCCTGCATAAATACATTCAGGAGAAAATGGAGTTCCTCGACATCTCCTCACTTGGTGTGGTGTATCTATATGCTGCCAAGATTGAGCAGAAGTTCAAACAGAAAAAGAGAGACTTTGGGTATGCAAATCAGAAGCAAGGGAAAGGTACCCCCAAACCATAGAACAAAGGACCAAGCAAAGGTAGGGTAGCCCAAGACAACCCGCCAAATCCACAACCAAATAACAACACCACGAAGCCAAAAAAAGAAAACGAGGAAGTGGTGTGAGTTCCATAAGAGTTCCACTCACAACACAAGTGAGTATCGATCCAAGCAATCACTGGTAGCCAAGTTGAAGGCTTCTGAATCAGATGCATGCTCTAACTCTGAATCATAACCCAACAAGGGGAATGATAGGGGGAAGCAGATTATTGATGGGAGCCCAACGCCACCGTTTCCACCATGAAGATCCAGAAGGAGGAGCCAGAAGATCCAGAGGAGGTGGGTTGTCTCTTCCATTCCAAGATGTCGGTAAAGGGTTCCCCGTTGCAGTTCATTATCGACAGCGGGAGCCAGAAGAACCTCATCTCGGTAAAGGTCATGAAGCGGCTAGGCTTGCTGACCACAACACACCCACAACCATACACCATCGGGTGGTTGCACCAAGGATGGGACCTCTGCGTCAGCCAACAATGTCACCTTCCCTACAACATCAAGCCCTTCATGGATGAGGTATTAGGTGACATTGCTCCTCTTGATGTTTCTGATGTATTATTAGGCCAACCGTACTTGTGGAATCGAAATGATGTGTATGAGTCCAAGCCTCGTGCTGTTATTATCACCTTGGGAAATAAGTTGTACAGGATACCGGAGATGGCACCGCCTACCACCATCTATGTGGTTACTACAAAACAATATAGTAAGCTCATTTCCAAAACCAGGAAATTTGTTTTCCTGATGATCCACCCTCAGGGAAAGAGGAATACTATGGCCATGACCTCTAGAGAGGGCCCCACTGAACGAAAAAAACAGATGGATAAGGTCATGGAAGAGTATGAGGAAATATTCACCTCCCCTGCAGGGGTTCCTCTACACTGCCAGGTCAAGCACCCCATCGATCTGACCCCAGGTGTGTCGTTTCCCAATGGACCCATCTATCAACGCTCTGTTTTAGAGAATGATGAAATCAAGAGGCATATTTAGGAGTTGTTGCAAAAAGGTCAATCCGGCCGAGTTCATCACCCTGTGGGAGCCCGATCGTGTTGGTGCAGAAGAAGGATGGGACTTGAAGACTTTGCATTGACTATCAGGCACTGAACAAGATCAATGTTCGGAATATGTACCCGATCCCATGGATTGATGACCTTCTGGACCAACTCAAGGGGGAGAAATATTTCAGGAAGATCGACTTGAAGTCGGGGTATAACCAAGTACCAATCAAACCCTCTGATGTGTGGAAGACTACCTTCAAATCGAAGGAGGGCCTTTTTGAATGGTTGGTCATGCCATTTAGGTTGACAAATGCCCCTGCAACCTTCATGAGGCTAATGGACAACATCCTATGACCATTCACCAACTCATTTGTAGTGGTGTACTTGGATGACATTCTGATCCTCAGCCAAACTTGGGAAGAGCACCTCCACCACATCTGAGGGGTCCTCCAAACATTGCGGCAACACAAGTTGTGTGCCAATTTGGAGAAATACACTTTTGGCATGACCCAGGTTCAATATCTGGGATACATTATTGATTAGCGGGAGGTGCATCTGGATCCAGCAAATATCCAAGTCATTCTGGATTGGCCAACCCCAACCACCCTAACAGATCTCCGCAACTATTTAGGTCTTGCCAATTTCTACCGTTGGTTTGTGTTGGGATTCTCTCATATCACTTGGCCCTTGAGTCAAGTCACCAAAGGAGAAGCTAAAGCATAGTTATTTTGGTCTGAATCTCAACAAAAGGCATTCGGGGAGTTGAAGCATCGCCTCTTCTCTACACCAGTTCTCAAATTACCAGACTTGCAACAACCATTTGAGATCGAGACAGATGCCTCTGACTATGCCTTTGGGGCATTCCTTACTCAACATGGGCATCCAGTGGAATATCACAGTTAGACACTTTCTGACATAGTCCGAAAGTATTATTAGAAAAACAGGACCGTGGAACAATAAAATAAAAACAAATGTGGAAACAAAACACAGAAGATACACAATACAATAGAGACACAGATCTACGTGGTTCACCCATGTGGGCTACGTCCACTAGAGAAATTTCAAGGTCCTTCCTTTATTATTATTCAGCATATGAAGGGATACAACCTACAACAAACCCATTGTAACTTCCTCTTCTTTCTCTCATAGTTTCCTATCTCATAATACAATATTCACCATCAATCATAGTTGTAATACATTTCCCTCATAAAAGAGGGTTGCCTTCTAGGGCAAAAAAACCTAACATAATCTCTACCGTTAGATATGCGACCTTGTAATGAACGGTCCAGATTTACAATGAAATTACAATAGACATTTACAAGGCAATTTTTCCATCAGGGGCTTCGCCCCCGAACCCCCTCTTGCCCCCAGACCCCCCAGTCGAAGGGATAGCGCCCCCGGACCCCGCAGAGGGGGTACCCCCGCTCTGCACTCGCCCGCGTGGAAGAGTGTACATACTTCAGGGGTGTAAATACTTCATGGGGTATAAACACGACTGAAAGCAAGGACCTCTCAATCAGAAAGATAATTAGGCTCCACAACCAACAATCTCCCACTTGGAGACTGATCTCAACAACTCCACCGTTGTATATGTTGGACTCTGATCCTTCTTGGACCTGGCAAATTTCTCATCTTCATATTCATTCTCGAATACCAACTGAAACTAAGCAGGAACTCAGTTTCTCCTTGGTTACTCCCTTTGTTAACATGTCTGCAGGATTCTGGCTAGTGTGTATCTTTTCCAACTTCAAATGTCCATCTTCCAAGGCAGATTGTATGAAGTGGTACCTCAAATGTATATGCTTAGTCCTCGAATGTAAGGTTGAGTTCTTTGCAAGGTGAATGACACTCTGACTATCACAGTACAACCTGTTGTTCTCCTTCTTCTTTCTCGATTCCTCCATAAACCTCTGTAACCAAATCATCTCTTTACTAGCCTCTGTAGAAACAACATACTCTGCCTCTGTTGTTGAAAGTGAAACAACATTTTTTAGTTTTGAAATCCAACTTACTATTGTTCCACCTATAGTAAAAACATACCCTATGGTGCTCCTCTTGCTGTCTTTATCACCTGCCATATTTGAATCAACATATCCCTGTAGAAAAGTGTCTGAACCTCCAAAACATAATGCATGAGTAGTAGTACCTCTCAAATACATGAGAATCCACTTAACTGCCTCTCAATGTTCTTTACCTGGATTGTTCATATACCTACTCACAACTCCCACTGCATGTGCAATATCTGGTCTTGTGAAAACCATTGCATACATCAAGTTGCCAATTGTTGATGAATAAGGGACCCTGACCATGTATTCTATCTCCTCCTGTGTCTTGGGACACATTTCCTTAGTTAATTTGAAATGGCTGGCCAAAGGTGTACTAACTGGTTTTTCATTCTGCATTCTAAACCTCTCCAACACCTTCTCCATGTACTCACCCTGAGACAATGTCAATTTGCGATTTTTTCTATCTCTTGTTATTCTCATGCCAAGGATTTTCTTTGCAGCACCCAAATCTTTCATCACAAATGAATTGGCTAATTTCTTCTTGAGCACATTTATATCCAGCATATTAGACCCTGCAACAAGCATGTCATCTACATACAATAGCAAGATAATAAAGCTTCCATTTTATAGCTTTTAAAAATAAAAACAGTGATCAGAATGACATCTACTATAACCCTGTTCTATCATAAATCTGTCAAACTTCAAATACCACTGCCTTGGAGCTTGCTTTAGGCCATACAAGCTCTTCTTCAACCTGTATACCAAATTCTCCTTCCCTTTGACCTCATACCCTTGTGGTTTTTGCATATAAATCTCTTCCTCCAAATCCCCATGGAGAAAAGATGTTTTTACATCTAACTGTTCAAGATGCAAATATTCTACTGCCACAAGACTTAAAATGGTCCTAATTGAAGTCATTTTAACAACAGGAGAAAATATTTCATAAAAATCTATACCTTTATTTTTTGAAAACCCCTTTACAACAAGTCTAGCCTTGTACCATTTTTCTCCTCCATCTTCTTCCTTCAACTTGTAAACCCATTTATTCTGCAATGCTCTTTTTCCCGCAGGTAACTGAACCAAGTCCCAAGTCTGGTTATTTTCCAAGGAATCTATTTCCTCTTTTATGCCTTGCTCCCACTTCTTTTTGGTGTCTACCTGCATTACATCTTCATAACATTATGGTTCACCAGAATCAGTCAACAATAAATAATACAATGAAGGAGAGTATCGTTCAGGGGGTATACTTAACCTGATAGATCTTGTAACAACACTTGCAGGTGTTTGAGGTACCTGCTACTCCTGTTGTTGTACATTTTGATTTTCTAGTTCTTTTGGAATTTCTTTTTCAGTGATCTCATCAAGCATTGTGTATTCTTGTTTTTCTTTTTCATATTTCTTTCCCTGCAACTGATCTTTGTACAAGACCTTCTCATTGAATATGACATCTCTACTCCTAATGATTTTGTTATTTTCATAATCCCATAAGCGATAACCAAAATCATTAACACCATATCCAATAATGGTACACTTCTTGGATTTTTCCTCAAGCTTTGTTCTATTTTCTTTATCAATATGGACAAATGCTTCACAACTGAAAGTTTTCAAAAAAGAATAGTTTATCTTTTTTCCCATCCATTCCTCCTCTGGAATTATACCATCCAAAGAGCTTGAAGGTCCTCTGTTTATTAAGTAAACAACAATATCTACAACATCTGCCTAGAACTGTAAGGGCAAACCGACATGCAATCTCATACTCCTTGCACACTCCATGATTGTCCTGTTCATCCTTTCTGACACACCATTTTCTTGTGATGTTCTTGGAACTGTCTTCTCTCTACGAATCCTATGGTATGAACAGTAATCATCAAATTCCTTGTTGCAATATTCACCTCCATTATCTAATCTGAGACACTTCAACTTTTTTCCTGTCACATTCTCAACCAAAGCTTTCCATTTCTTAAAAGTATCAAAAACATCAGATTTTTGTCGAATGCAATAAACCCAAGTTTTTCTAGTTGCATCATCAATAAAAGTAATATAATAATTAGAGCCACCAAGAGATGATACCTGAGTTGGTCCCCATACATTTGTATACACAAGCTCTAACCTTTCATTCTTCTTTTCTTTTCTGACTCTGAGAAATCCGACTCTCTTTTGTTTTCCATAAACACAATGCTCACAGAAGTCCAAATCAATTTGTTTAAGATCTGGAAACAAATTTCTTTTGTGAAGTATCTGCATACCCTTCTCACTCATGTGTCCAAGCCTATGATTCCATAGTGCTGTATCCACTCCTATAGAAGCTAAAGAGATAGAAGAGTCAGTATTACCAGTACATAAATACAATGTACCTACCTTCTCTCCTTTCGCTATCACCAATGATCCTTTGATGACCTTCCACGTCTTATCTGTAAATATTGATACAAAAACTTCACTTTCCAACTTTCCTATTGAAATTAGACTTTTCCTTAAATCTGGAACATGTCTTACCTCTTTCAACAACCATTGGTTTCCATTTCGTTGCTTTATTTTAACCTTTCCCATTCCAACAATTTTGCATGGTGCATCATCACCCAAATGAAACTGTCCAAAATCACCTTGAACATAATATAGAAAATGTTTCCTATGGGGTGTGGCATGAAATGAAGCTCCTAAATCTACTACCCAATAATCAGAAATATTATCTACAGAAAGAATCAAAGCATCTTGTAACACATCAGCTGTTACATTTGCTTCATGATTTCTCTCTTGTTGTCCATCTCTTTGTTTCTTTGGAGCTCTGCAATCTTTCTTTAGATGTCCTTTCTTCCCACAATTCCAACACTCTATCTTTCCAAGTATGGATTTGGATCTTCCCTTCCTAGAATTCCCGTTTCCTTGAGCCCTTTCCTCTATCGTTTTGTCTTCCCCTGTTCTCCATGTTCAATGCATTACTTGATGTCTCACCTATGTTTTTCTGTCGCATTTCCTCACTAAGGATAACACCAACAACATCATCAAATTTTAAAGTATTTGAACCAGAGACAGAGTTACTTACAGCCATGACCAAGCTGTTCCAGCTTTCTGGCAATGAGCACAAGATTAGAAGAGCCCTGACCTCGTCATCAAAGTCCACTTTTACAGAACTTAGTTGATTAGTAACCGTATTAAATTCATTTAAATGATCTGCAACAGACCCACCTTCTGACATATTCATATTAAATAATCTCTTCATTAGAAATACCTTATTCAATGCCGAGGGTTTTTCATACAATTTGGCCAATGCATCCATCAAACCCTTCATTGTCTTTTCTTTGGAAATATTGAAAGCCACTGACACTGTCAGGCTCAATCGTATCGTTCCTAGAGCCTTTCTGTCAAGAATCTCCCATTCTTCGTCCTTCATGGCCATCGACTTCTTTTCTATTCCACCCAATGGTAGGAATAGATCCTTCTGATATAAATAATCTTCCATTTGCATCTTACATAACTGGTAGTTTTGGCCATTAAATTTCTCAACCCTAAACTTTCCATCTTCCAACATTGCTCCCACTCGAACCAGGAACCCTCTTTTCCTACGAGTTACCTTTTGCTCTGATACCAGTTGTTAGAAAAACAGTACCGTGGAGCAATAAAATAAAAACAAATGCGGAAACAAAACATAGAAGATACAAAAGACAATAGAGACATACATTTACATGGGTCACCCAGTGTGGGCTATGTCCACCAGAGAAATTGCCTAGTCCTTCCTTTATTATTATCGAGCATATGAAGGGATACAACCTATAGCAAACCCACTGTAACTTCCTCTTGTTTCTCTCATAGTCTCCTATCTCAGAATACAATATTCACCATCTATCATAGCCACAATACATTTCCCTCATAAAAGAGGGTTGCCTTTTAGGGCAAAAAACCCTAACATAATATCTACCGTTAGATCTACGACCTTATAATGAACGGTCCAGATTTATAATGAAATTACAATATACATTTACAAGGCAATTTTTCATTTGGGGGCTTCGCCCCCTAACCCTCATCGGGGGACACTGGGGGCCCACTTGCTCCCAGACCCCCCAGCCAGGGGGATAGCCCCCCCGGACCCTGTAGAGGGGGTACCCCCCTCTACACTCCCCCGCGTGGAAGAGTGTACATACTTCTGGGGTGTAAATACTTCATGGGGTATAAACACGGCTGAAAGAAAGGACCTATGAATCAGGAAGATAATCAAGCTCCACAACCAACAAGTATCTCACTTATGAAAAAGGAATGTATTCCATTGTGCAGGCTTTTCGAAAATGGAAGCATTACATTTTGGGAAAGGAAACGATCATCCACACAGACCACCGACCCCTGTAGTTCATACAGACACAAGGGAAGTTGCAGAATGATCGCCATCAGAAGTGGTCCACATACCTGCAATAGTTTCATTTGAACATTAAGTATAATAAAGGAAGCACCAATAATGTTGCAGACAAAAGTTCCCAATTGGGAACTTAATGTAAGCGACCAATCAGAAGTCTCCAATTAAGTTCCCAATTTTCACCTCCAGGATGCCTTGCTTTGTCACCTAGGACACCTTTGTGTTCCTTCAAGCGAGTGTGCCAAGATGATTTGGGAGGTGCACTACAGTCGGGTCGCTAGGCCTTTTGGGGTCAAGAAAACCATGGCAGTACTGCAAAAGTATTTCTATTGGCCAAACCTTCGACAGGATGTCGGGAAGTACATCAAGTCTTGCACTACTAACGCCATTGCCAAACCAACCATCAAGAAGAAAGGCCTCTATACTCCACTTCCTACCCCCATTCGACCTTGGGAATCCATCTCTATGGATTACATGTCGAGCCTTCCTTCTACTAAGCATGGAAATGACTGTGCTTTTGTGGTCATTGACCGATTCTCAAAGATGTCCATTATGATGGCTTGCAAGAAGAATATCACAGCATAATCCACTGCTTAACTCTTCTTTGAACGAGTGTGGGTACACTTTGGGATCCCATAGTCTATCATCTCAGATCGAGATAGCAGGTTCCTCAGTACATTTTGTTCCAACCTCTAGTCGATGCAGGAAACCAAGCTCACCAAGTCCACAACTTTCCATCCGCAAACTGATGGCCAGATAGAGGTCATCAACCGAATGATTGTACACATTCTATGCATGTACAACTCAAATCATCCACACACATGGGATGAGAGCCTCCCCTATGTAAAACACATCTAAAACCGGGCTCTCCATAGCTCAACTAGCCACAGCCCCTTTCAAGTGGGCTTGGGATTCCATCCACTATGTCCCATTGACGTAGCCATGCCATGTGCAGCTACTCGAGAAGATTCAGCCCATGTCCAGTCTGAGGCTAACAAGGCAAATGGATTCATTGAGCGCATTCAACACATCCACCAATAGGTTCATGAAATATTGGACAGAGCCAATTCTAAGTACAAGCAATGACATGATCAACATCGAGTGCCACACAACTTCCATGTGGGAAACAAAGTGTAGATACATTTGCAAAAGGAGCACCTCGTTGGACCCTACCACAAGATTTTCCCACTCCGATATGGACCATATACCATCACCAAGGCTATAGGGGACAATGTCTTTGAGCTCGGTATTCCACCATTCCTTGTTCTACACCTAGTGTTCAATGTGGACCACTGTTGGCCCTACTTTCCACCTCTACTAGACATATCTGACATGGCAGAACAACTCACACCAACAAAGTTAAACCCAGATTGCATGAAACAAGCCACAACTGATCGAATTATGGACACATAGATCAAGAACACCTGCCAACAGAGGATCCAGCTATATCAATTTGTCAAAGCAGGCCAACTCCTTCACCAGGGCAAGTGGCTCACTAGGGACCAAGTTCAGCAGAAGTTTCCTCATCTCATGGAGGAACTCAATGCAATCGGGACCATTGCTTCCTAAGGGGGGAGGAATGATCCAGGTGGATATTGGTGGCCACCTGCCTATCCAGGTGGATATTGGTGGATTGATCCTTAATTGTAGCACAATTTACTATCTTTAGCAGTTCTTTGGGTCTTGAACTTTCAGAGTTGTTTTGAGGCCCTAAATGATGTTTTTTGGGCATGAATACTCCGGCGAATATGAGTCCATTCTGGACTCCATATTTTTTTTCAGCAGTGTATTCCTCAAATAGATCTTTCTAATGATGTATCATGTGTGTGAAACGAAGATAGTATGCCAAAGTTACGACCTCGGGAAATTGATGTACCAATTTACCCAAACGGGGCCCATATTCTGGTGTTTCATCTCCTAGGGTTAGGTTTTTGGATGTTTAGGGTTTTCCATTGTTTCTCAATAATATATAGGCCTTCGAGCCTCATTTTAAAATAGATTTTAGAGGCCAGTATCCACCACATCTCTTCTCAGAGATAAGCTACCAGCGCCCTAGCTAGTTTATTTCCATTCTGTCTGTAAGCATTTTTCAGTCATTTGTTATCAATGAAATAAAGTTGTATTTTCGTTGCATCTCTATGTTTATGTGTATTTATGTACTTCATTGTATACCTACATAAATCCAGATCAAAATGTTGGTTATTTTGCATGCAATGGATCTTTGGCACCCTTATGTATTGGGGAAACGCTTCCAAATTAAGAAAGATCATCAAAGCCTCAAGTATTTTCTAGAGCAATGACCTCCCTCCCCTGAGAAACAAAAATGGGTGACTAAGCTCTTTGGACATGATTATGCGATCATTTACAGTAAAGGAAAATAAAATATGGTTGTTGATGCTCTTTCAAGAAAATTGGAAGATGACAGGTCCATTTTTTTCCTTTCCTTCATTGTATGAGATTGGCTCCAAGTTGTTCGCCAGGCATGGCTACAACATCCCAAAATTTCGGATCTAATCCACCAATTGCAATCCAATTCTCCAGTTTCTCCCAGGTACTCTTGGCACAATGATGATCTTCGCTACAAATGCCATTTGTATTTAATTAAACAGTCAAAACTTAAATCCACAGTGCTTTCTGAGCTTCACACTACACCCACAGTTGGGCATTTAGGGTTTACCAAAACCTATGACCGGGTCAAATGTTCTTTTTTTCTGGGATGGTATGAAACCGTACGTTCTTGATTTTGTGGAATAATGTGATGTTTGTCAACACAACAAGTGAGAAACAGTCAAATCTCTTGGCACACTACAACCGCCTCCTATTCCACCCTCTATTTGGAGGGACATATCTATGGATTTTATCGTGGGTTACCTAAATCGAGAAATAATTCAATCATCATGGTGGTCATTGATCGTCTTTCCAAGTATGCTCATTTATGTGCTCTTCAACACCCATTTACCTCCTCCACTATGGCTCAACTTTTCATCGATCATTTCTTCAAGATTCATGGAATTCCTCATTATATTGTTTCTGATCGAGATCCCACTTTCACCAGCAATTTTTGGCAAGAACTTCTCAGGCTACATGGAACCCAATTTCATCTCAACACAACCTATCATCCCCAGAATGATGGTCAAACTGAAGTTGTCAATAAGTGTTTGGAAACATATTTGAGGTGTTTTGCATCTGAAAGGAAAAATTAGTGGGATCAATAGTTACCACTAATTGAATGGTGGTACAAAACTTCTTACCATATAGCTACTCATATGACTCCTTTTGAAGCAATATATCGAAAAACGCCACCTTCATTTCTCTCATAAATTTCAGGTGTCTCAAAGGTCCAGATGGTTGACCAAACACTTACAGTTCAAGAGGTTATTCTTCGTACCCTCAAAGAGAATTTGGTCATGGCTCATAATCGCATGAAGAAACAAGTAGATCAAGGTGCTTTGAACGTGAATTTGTTGAAGGAGACTAGGTGTTTCTTCAAATGCAACCTTATAAAAAAACTTCACTCAAGGCTGACCATTGTCAGAAACTGGCGCCCAAATTTTATGGTCCTTATACATTTCTCAATCATGTGGGACATGTGGCCTATTAATTAGTTTTTCCCAGTCATTCTAAGCTCCATCCTATTTTTCATGTATCCTTCTTAAAAAGGGTGAATGGAACTAAGTTCCACACGCAAACTAGCCTTCCTAAGTTGGATGAAGAAGTCTCCATTTGGTTTCAGCCTCAAGCAGTTTTGGATCAATGTGATTGTTAAGAACCAAACATCAATATAGCATAGAAAAACCTCAAGAAAAGTACTCAACGCCTTGAAAAAGAGATAATATCAGATAATAAGCCTCTTCGAGGGGGCAACCTCCTTTTACCCCACTTAAATGTTCAAGTACAA
>ML828869.1:34178-44991 GCA_009831015.1 Picea engelmannii
ATGTTTATAACTCTGGATTTCACAGTTAAGACTCACTGCCACTAAGATTAATGATTCAAAGTTAAAAATGAGAGTATATTGTTAACAAATCTACACTAACTGATTCACCCCCCCCTCTCAGTTAGTTCATACCTGTAACAGTTTCCCCCTCGAAGAGGCAAGTGAACATTGTTTATTATCAATAAAGGTATTAATCTAGTGTTGTGGTTTCATCTATTGTGTTATGTTGTTATTCTTTGCAATATTTCTATTTTTTTCTATTATAATAGATCTGGTACCTTACAGCTATGAAAAGTTTGTTTGCACATTATATATCTGAGATCTAGTATCAGAGCAGGTTTATCATAGTAGGTTTATGAAAGTAGATTTGAAGACTAGTTTCAAAGAGCAATAGCTCTATTGTAAGGTGAAATCATGGCTTCTACTTCAAATACACAACCTCTCACTTTTATAGAAAAAAATTAATATTTATGGTCCTTGACCATGAAGGCATTATTTCAGGGTCGATATGTATGGGATATAGTAAAAAATGGCTATGTGGAACCAACAAATCAGGCAACATACAATGCAGTCACACAAGCTAAGAAGGATGCCTTGAAAGATCAAGGGAAGAAGGATGGAAAGGAAATGTTTTACATACATGAAGCAATGCATGAGAGCATACTCCCAAGAGTAGCATCAACAAAGCAAGCCAAGGAGGCATGGGACATATTACAATATTCTTACCAAGGTATGGACAAAGTCAATACTTCAAAACTACAAATTCTTAGAACATATTTTGAAACTCTGTCAATGAAATATATAGGTTCAGTAGAATCCTTTTAGACCCATGTTATTGGCCTGATAAATCAGATTAATTCTCATGGATAAAACATAGAGGATAGGAAGGTTGTTGAGAAGGTACTTAGGAGTCTTCCTCTTAAGTTTGATATGCTTGTTGTGACTTTAGAAGAGAACAAAGACTTGATTCAATTCATTCTAGATGGGATGCAAGCATCCCTCATTAATCATGAACACAGATTGAATAACTCAAATATGTCATTAGAAAATTCGTTTTCTGCACAGTCATTTATAATTCATGGAAGAGGAAGGGGGAGAGATAACTCTAGATGTAGAGGAAGGATTTATTCTTGAGGTGGAAGTAGTAGCAGTTCTACAAATACCGGTGATAGAGGTCAAAATCAAAACAACAGTCAGTCAAGTAGTCAGATATCTGATGAATCAAATATTCAGTGACATTACTGTAAAAATTACGGAAATTATTCATATGAATGCAGGAAGAGACAATATAATAAAAATAAGCTAGGTTAAGATTATTCAAATAGCACAAATACTCCCTCTAGTCCTATGTTTATGGTGCACGCTGAAGAAATTCCTATAGTCTCACCAGTTGAATGTAATGTTGCTCAAGAAAGTCCATGTGGCATATGGTATTTAGATTCAGGCTATATGACAAGAAACTTGGAATTGTTTTCTAGTTTGGATAAGTAAGTCTAGACTGAAGTTACACTTGGAACAGATATCCAAGTCATTGTCTTGGATAAAGCAAGTATTAACATTTTAACTAAACAGGGGGAGAGAAAATTCATTCCCGATGTATATTATGTTGCTGTCCTAAAATATAATTTGATGAGCATAGGACAACTATTATGAAAAGGGTATAGAATCTACATGGAATAAAATCACTATGTTATTTTGGATATATATCCAAGCAATCATCTTATTACAAGAATTCAAATGACAAGAAACAAAATGTTTCCATTGACATTGAAACCAGCCATGAAGAGGAAAACAATGCAAGTTGTCTATGCAGAAAATATGTGAACTCTGGCACTGCATTCAAAGCAGAAAGTGAAGAAGTAAGTGCGTGCAAATTCAAGGAAGAAAAAAGGTTGTGCACACAGTTCTAAGAAAGAAGAAGATAGTGGCATAGAGTTAGAGGAAACATTTCAATATGAAGTGCAGGATGATTCTTGGTTGTGGCATTTTAGATTTGGACATTTAAACTTTGGAGGACTGAAGTTGCTACATACAAAGGATATGGTGAAAGGTTTTCCATAGATTGAAAAAAAATAAAAAATATGTGAAGGGTGCATCTTTGGAAAGAAGCATAGAGAGTCATTTCTAGTTGGCAAGTCATATAAAGAAAAATCTCCACTAGAAATTGTACATTTAGATATTTGTGGACCAATGAAAATACCATCTATAGGAGGTAACACCTATTTTCTTACATTTATTGATGATTTTTAAAGAAAAACATGGATTTACTTTCTAAAACATAAATCTGATGCATTTGGTTGTTTTCGACAGTTCAAATCACTCATGGAGAAGAAAAGTGGTTATTACATCAAGGTTCTAAGAACTGACATAGGTGGTGAATATGTTTCAAGAGATTTTCATAATTTTTGTAAAGTTCATGGCATTTACAAGCAATTCATTGCGTGGTATACACCACAACAGAATGGTGTCGCAGAGAGGTATAATCGAACCATCATGGAGATGGTGTGCAGTATGTTGGTAGCCAAACATTTATCAAATGAGTATTGGGATGAGTCAGTAGCAACTGCGGTGTATATCATGAACATATTTCCAACAAAGAGTGTGAAAAAAAAGTTCCTCAAGAAGCATGGAAAAGTATGAAGCACAATATTGCACACTTAAAAGTTTTTGGTTGTGTCGTATATGCCCATGTTCCAAATGAGTTGAGAAAGAAGTTAGATAACAAATGACAAAAATGTATATTTGTTGGGTACTCTGAAGAAACAAAAGCATACAAGTTGTATGATCTTGTTGCAAGAAAAGTCATAATCAGTAGTGATGTTCAATTTGTGGAGAATGAAGCATGGAATGAAAGTATAGAAAAGACAGTTAAAATTATTGATGGTGTTATCACATATAGTTATCAAGGGCAGCAGGTCATCCAAGTTCATGGTATGCACAAGAAGTGTCCAAGCACAACGTGTAGAGAAACTCATTTCAGGCTTAAAATACAAACATACAGATTGAATTTTGTCAGCAATGGAGATTCCAGGAGAATTCTAGATTAGCGGCTCATGGGATTTCAGGAGTCCAAAATTGTGTAAAGTATAGCACTAGAGAAAAAGGTCTGAGGTGTTGAAGTGCCCAAAATTTCGAAGTGCCCGAAGTCCCGAAGTGGTTGAAGTCCCGAAGAGGATCTCGGTCATCTGATTCTGGAGGCCACGCGTCATCAAATCCTTAGCTCTGGAGGATTTGTTTGAAAGGTCCGAAGCCCGAATCGCAAAGCAGATCTCAGTCATTGATTGAAAAAGGGAAGATTTGATCCATTGATCTGAAGAGGGAAGATTTGAGCCATTGATCAAAAATCCTCACCCAAGATCAAAACATAGATGGCCACATTCCATTGCAGGGACACGATGTATTTGGGTGATAATTTTCTTGATCGGTCCCACAATTGAAACCGTGGTTTGGAAAAAGAAATATGTGGTAAAAGGTGGTGGATTGCGGGCTCAAAAGTGGTGTGAATCCAAACCACCTTTGAGCGGTCCTAAAATCACACGTTTATATGGTGTCCTATCCGAGAGCAGTGTGTGACCACCCCCTTGGCATTAAGTTGTGTTTCAATCCCGATGCAGGTCATTAATGAAAGTGAGAGAGGTGGTTGAACACTCATCTCACCACATAAATGGAAAATATGCAGAGAGCGTCCATAAAGGCAGGTTGTCAATATGAAACTTCCTTATGGAAAGATTTTCTTGTAAAGAACATAATTGTGCCTTGCTCACATATGACATGAGGGGGCCTACATAATCTGATAGAGCAGGCACCGACTAAAAACGTTAATGTGGTGGTCCGATCACACTCCTAGTGGTTGCAACATTTTTAGTATATATAGGTTGTTTTGATATTTTGTTATGGCTGATGGTTGAGCTAGGCTCTCATATTGTAAAGTTTTGATGAAGCCCTGGTTCTTTTGGTTAGGTATATGTATTTGAGACTTCATGTTTAATGAAATTCATCATCCTTTCCAACTCTCTATAAAAAAATTGTTAGAACACTCGAGCATGGAGGATCCAGTCAAGGGTCGTGTGTTGTTGTTATGAAGGTTTGATTTCAGCAGTATTGTGACCAGTTTTAATCAATTAGTTTTGTTATTTTTTTCCCTCTCACACTAAAGAGCTCGGGCATGGATGATCCAATTGAGTTGTTGTAGCTGCATCATGATGTATGTTTGATCATTGTGTTTTTATGAATGTGTTGCTTAAATATAATTCAGTGTATGAAACTTTGAATCCAAGATGATATTGTGTTTGAGTTTTTCTTCCTTAGGTTGCTGGAAGACCTGATTTCCATACCAAACCTCTAGATTCTCCTCACCAAGTCTTCCTTCTATTCACCTTTAATCCAAATTACTAACTAAAGTTGAATCAAGACCTCATCTGCCTATGCATACCAATCCATTTTTATAAGTTAAAGCGATATCATCTTGAGACTGCACCCATTTATCCCCTCTTAAATTTATTCATTATGACATACAAATTGATGGGTATTGGGCTTACCTCCCCTGCAATCATGAGGGTGACTTCTACTGATAACATTTATGGCACCATTTTTGAGGACAAAAGTGAAGATATATTCCCTAGGAGAATGACAAAGAGCTTCTGATTCTGAAGGAGCATCAGATATAAAAACCATTGAAGATTGCATCTTGCACCTGGTGACTCCACCATCAAAGACTCCACTGGAGAGGATCCTGTTGATAGAAAAATGGTCATACCGAATGGAAAGACCAGGTATCAGTCTATGATTTTTCTTCATGAAGTCTTTTTCTTATTTATCAGCTCATTTATCTCTTTCCCTTCATAGATAAAGAGGATTATCCTCTACTTTGTATATTCATATGACAATAATCCTTCCTTCATTCATTCATCCTTGGAAGAAGAAGACATGCCCTCTTCTTGTGTTGTAGATTCTGATCCCGTGTCTTCACCTCAATTTATTCATAAAAGTGAGATATGTATTGCATCTCCTCTCAAAATTGATCACCCTTGTAGCCTTGAGGAGGTTGAAAATGATTCACAACCTTCTTAGATCTCATTACCTCCTATTGTTTTTGATAAACCCCCCCATCCTCTTGTTGAATCCCATATTCATCTCACAAGTTTTCAAGCTAAGATTAGAGACAGGATTGTTAAGCCTCTAAGGCTTCCACATCACCTACATCCATATCCTCCTTATTCCTTTGCATATCTTCCTCGGTTTTCTGGGGAGGATCATGTTACAGCTAAGAGGCACTTGGGGGGCTTTGATAACTTTATTTATTAGTTTTATATTGTTCATGATGATGTTACCATGAGGTTGTTCTCACATTCCCTGTCTGGAGATGTTGATGTGTGGTTTACATGTCTGGAGGTTGGTTCTATTGGTTCTTGGACCGAGTTATGACATGTTTTTTTTAAGTGTTGGGGTGAGATAAAATCCCTTGATCAATATTGGTTTGAGTTCAATTCCTTGAGGAGAGGGGAAGAGGAAGCCTTGGTTGTCTTCAACATGAGGTTTTAGAGTGTTTATCATAGTATGCATGTGGAGATCAAACCCACAAACATTGTTGCCAGGGTGTACTATGTCATGGCTCAACATCCAGAGCTTTTCCTTCTTTTGAGAGAAAGGAAATATTCATAGTTAATACATTTGTTTGAATATGTTGTAGAGGTCGAAGAGAACATTAGGGATAGAAAGTGGGTTCATAGGCAGGCATATCTCGAAAATTTGCATGTACATGAGCAAGAAGATTGTTAATCTGTTTCAGATTCTGAGCAAGAAGATAGTGAATATGAATCAAATCTCAAACAACAACAAGGAAGTAGGTATGATTCAGAGTTGGAATCAAGTTCTTAAACATTTGCAGATTTTTCTATGGCCAGGAACGCATATCAATCTTATGGTCAGTTTCTAGAACATTTTGAGCATGTAGCAGTGGTTGATTGCATAGATAATTGTATGTTCTTGGATGATCATAGTTATGATATTCTAAATCCCGTTGCACCTTTATCTTGTGACCATTCTTATGAAGAAGAGACGAAAATTGTTGATGATCAAGATATGGTCTCAATATAACAAGGAGGGAATTCATTTGCAAGCAGAGAGAATTTTACAGAGGAGCAGCCTGGTCTTCTAAATCAGCCAGGATTCTGTCACATTATTCATGATCATGTGGCCATATACATGGATTCATACTTTCTGAAATTTTCAAATTGCATTACTTCACCAATTCTCACAGGTGAGTATGGTGTTATGAAATATTTCCAAGACCATACTATAGAGCCTTTTCCTTTATTAATTAAGGAAAAACATTGGGTGGAAATCAGCTATCCTAGACTTGCAGAAAACACAGAGAAACATGTAAAGGAGGATCTTAGTGGGCAGTTTATATCCTATCCATAACCTATAATTGAGCAGGTATCACCTGGTATCAGTCAGCCTGCATCAGTTCTCCACCCACCTATGCTCTCTAAGAACATCACATGATGGGTGAGACCCAATAAAGGATAGGATTTAATTTGTTACTAGTTGAGCTCACTTGATTATAAATTGTGTGACCTTGTGGGATTATATATGGAGCCGTGTCTTCCAAAAGCATTGGAGCCTGCATATTTATTCACCTTATCATCATTTGGGGGTATAGTCAATGTTCCAATCGATGTCCTCGTTTTTATGTCATACTTCCTTATCATTTTGTGGATTATCTGCATTAAAGAGAAGGATCATATTACCAAATAGTCTGGGTGGCTATGGTGGAAGTTTGATTTCACCTAGCGCTTTGTAAAACTCAGTTAGCTTAGGTTTATGTACATAAATAAGATCCTCCTGGAGCCCATGTGTTTTGTTTTTGTTTTTGGGATAATGTGCTTGTTGGGATTTATTTCTCAGAAGGATGTTTTTTGAGCATGACTCCATAGCCCAATGTAGAAGGCAACTAGAACTACTTGTTCTTGGAATCTCACAGGGAGCATCCCATCCCCTGTGAAGCTAGTTATCACATATAGTTGTCAAGGGAAGTAGGTAATCCAAGTTCGTGGTCTGCACAGGAAGCATCTGAGTGCATCATGCAGAGAATCTCATTTTAGGCTTAAAATACAAATAGACAGGTTGAATTTTGTCAGCGGTGGAGATTCCAGGAGCATTCCAGATTAGCGGCTCACGGGATTTCGGGAGTCCAAAATTGTGTGAAGTAAAGTGCCAGAGAAAAAGTTCTGAGGTTCCAAAGTGCCCAAAATTATGAAGCACCCGAAGTCTTGAACTGTCCGAAGTCCCGAAGAGGATCTCTATTGTCCGATTATGGAGGCCACGCGTCGTCAAATCCTTAGCTCTAGAGGATTTGCATGGGGAAAATAAAGTTTGAAGTTTGAAAATTCCGAAGCCTGAATCATGAAGCGGATCTGGGTCATTGATTCGAAAAGGGAAGATCTGGTCCATTGATATGAAGAGAGAAGATTTGAGTCGTTGATCGTAAATCCTCGCCCAAGATCACAAGATTGATGGCCACAGTCCATTGCGGGGACGCGACATGTTCGAGCAATAATTTTCTTGAGCAGTCTCGCAATTGAAACTGTGGTTTGGAAAAAGTTATATGTGGCAAAAGGTGGTGGATTGCGGGCTCAAAAGCGGCGTGAACCCAAACCACCTTTGAGAATCCCCGCAATCACGCGTTTATATGGTGTCCTATCCGAGAGCAACGTGTGGCCACCCCCTTGGCATTGAGCCACGTTTCAATCCCGATGTAGGTCGTTAATGAAAGTGAGAGAGGTGGTTAAAAACTCGTCTCACCACATAAATGGAAAACATGCAGAGAGAGACCATAAAGGCAAACTGTCAATTTGAAGCTTCCTTATGGACAGATTTTCTTGTAAATCACATAACTATGCCTGTCTCACATCTGACATGAGGGGGCTTTCACAATATGACAAAGCAGGTGCGGACTGAAAAAGCTAAAGTGGTGGTTTGATCACACTCCTAGTGGTTGCATCATTTTTAGTATATATAGGCAATTTTGATATTTTGTTATGGTCGATGGTTGAGTTAGCCTCTCGCATTGTAAAGTTTTGATGAAGCTCTAGTTCTTCTGGTTATGTATCTGTATTTGAGACTTCTTGTTTAATCAACTTCAACTTCCTTTCCATCTCTCTGTAAAAGTTGTGTTAGAACATTCTGGCATGGAGGATCAAGTTGAGGGTTGTATGATGTTGTTATGAAGGTTTGATTTCAGCAGTATTGTGACCAGTTTTAGTCAATTAGTTTTGTTATCTTTTTCCCTCTCACACTGAAGAGCTCGGTCATGGATGACATAGTCGAGTTGTTGTAGTTGTATCATGATGTATGTTTTATCATTGTGCTATTATGACTGTGTTGCTTAAATATACTTCAGTTTCTGAAACTTTGAATCCAAGAGGATCTTATGTTTGAGTTTTTCTTCCTTAGGCTTCTAGAAGACATGATGTCCATAGTATACCTCTACATTCTCCTCACCAAGTCTTCCTTCTATTCACCTTTAATACAACTTACTGACTGAATTTGAATCAATTCCTCATATGCATGTGCATACCAGTCTAGTTTTCTGAGTTAAAGTGATATCATCTTGAGTCTGCACCCATTCGACCCCCCTTAAATTTATTCATTATGACATACAAACTGATGGGTACTAGGCTTACCACCCCTGCAATCAGGAGGGTGACTTATAGTGCTAACATATGGTATTGTGCATGTTGAAATGGAGGATGAAGTGGTTCAAACACCATGTACAAGTCAGAGAACAACTCCTTCTACTCCTAGAACTATGATACAAATCACAACGCAAACTACTCCAGTGAGATATGTAGGTGTGCAGTCCACACCTAGAGCACAACAAACTCCAGCAAGCAGTCCAAGTAGTTCTACATCTCCAGATCCAACATTAGAAAGTTTGTTACCAAGGAATAAAATAATTATTCGTGACATCTATAATGTTGATACAACAAATTCATTTTCAGTCTTTGCTCTTTTTTCACAAATAGATGATCCATTAACTTTTGAAGAAGTTGTCAAAGATGATGTATGGGCACAAGCCATGGATGAAGAAATTGAATGCATAGAGAACAATTAGACATGGAAAATGGTAGATGTACCTGAGGACACAGATGTAATAAGTGTCAAGTTGTTAAGCCCTAATATTGGCTCATTACCCCTTAATTGGGGCATATTATATTAGTAATGTTATTTTATTTATGTCGGCTTTAGGCCATTAGTTTTAATTATACCTCCTAGTCTCCTATATATACCAAGGAGACATTTTCATTTGAATCATCTTGTACTTGAACATTTAAGTGGGGTAAAAGGAGGTTGCCCCCTCGAAGAGGCTTATTATATGAAATTATCTCTTTTTCAAGGCTTTGCATATTTTTTCTGAGGTTTTTCTATGCTATATTGATATTTGGTTCTTAACATATGGTATCAGAGCTCAAGGTCTTGGGGTTTCGCTGCTACATCTAAGACACCTTGGAATTTTCATTAGAATTTTTTTTCTACAATGTTTCAGAAGGAACGACTTGGAGGGTATTTAGTAGATATATCAAGGTACGTTGTGTTCAAAATTCATCTCCTAAGGCCGTAAACTTTCAGAGATACCTCCTATACAAGATAGGGTTCTAGAATCATCCTGAACTGAGTCATTGCAGATTTTTTGCTATAAACACTTTTCTGTAATGTTTCAGACCCTGAAATCTGGAGGATATTTACATAAATTAGTAAGGTATTTGTGGTAAAACTTTCATATTCTGGATCTTCTTAAATTTGTAGATACACCCTGTGTAATAAAGGGTATTTGACTAGTCTCAAGAAGGTGTTCCAAGTAAAACAATCATAACTTCTTCCTAGAGTATCCAAATTGAGTGGGACTAGTTTCATTGGATCGTGGACAGTCTGTAGTATTTCTGGTGCGAGTTTTAGAATTTTATATCAATTATTTTGTGAGGGGCACGCTATACAAGGGAGATCTCCTGGAAAGGCCAAAAATCGGCAAGTTGTGGGGAAGTTACCGTAAATTCCACTTGGCACATCCAATTTTGATCAGACCTATGGAATTGTAGAGAAGAAATATTAGAGAATTACATAAGAGAAATTTTCATACCCAGAAGGGCCGAAACTTGGGAAATACAATAGAATAAATATTGTCTAGCAGAACCACCTCAAAATCAAGGTTCAAAAGTGACACTTGGACAACATGCCACCCAAAAAGGGAACTTCTACACCAAATAAGCATCCAGACAATCCTACTTGGACTCTTAATGAAGGTGAAGAAATGTGTAGGGACATAAACGATTTACAAAAGAAGATAGTAACAAAAGATGAACTACAAGAGACAGAAGCTAAGTTGGAGGCAAAGATGGATGGTTTAAAAGAGGAGATCATGGAAGTATTGAAAAATTTCGTAACAGAGAAGACACCTGAAAGTGAAAATGCATCCCATGAAATTCATGATGAGGACACAAGGAAGGTGAATCAAGAATGGGGGAACTCCAACTTTGGTTTGAAGACCAACCACATTCCGAAGATTGATATGAGGAAGTTTGATGGCAAGGACCCAATCACATGGATACTTCAAATGAAGCAATTCTTTGATCTCCATAATGTGTCACATACACAAAAGGTATGAATTTCTTGTTTATATTTAGAACCTAATCAATTTGTATGGTATCGATGGCTTTGTTCTCGCAAATCACTCGTCACTTGGACAATTTTCACGGAAGAAATGATAGCACACTATGAGGATACAAGGAGCAATACCTTCTTTAGCCAATTG
>ML828869.1:48220-81955 GCA_009831015.1 Picea engelmannii
CCCTTGGCAGAATGGTGGTATAACACTTCCTTTCATACTACAACAAAAATGACACCATTTATGGCACTTTATGGATACCACCATCCTTCCATCACTTCTTCTCTAAAAGAAAAATCTAAGGTTCAAGCAGTGGAAGATCACATAGAGAATCGACAACAAATTCTCCAAATCCTAAAGGACAACCTGACCATGGCACAGAATCGCATGAAACAACAAGCAGATCAACATCGTAGTGAAATAAGTTTTGAAGAAGGGGATTGGGTTTTTTTAAGACTACAACCATACAAACAGATGTCCCTCAAGCAAGCCAAGAAGGATAATAAATTATCACCAAAGTACTATGGCCCTTATAAGGTGTTGCAAAAGATTGGTACTGTGGCACACAAATTGGAGTTTCCTGCATCTTCACGAGTGAACCCAGTTTTCCATGTTTCACGCTTAAATAAGGTTATAGGCGACAAGATCCCAATTCAAACTATATTTCCAGAACTTGACGAGGAAGGAAAAATCATTTTGGAGCCTGAAGCCATCACTGACACAAGAATTCGCCAGCTAAGGAATAGATCCATTTTAGAGTATCTCATTAAATGGAGGAAACTACCAACTGAAGATTCCACTTGGGAAGATGTGTCTTTTATACAGAAGCATCCAGAGTTACTCAAGCATTGCAGACAACACTTGTCTCAAGGGGAGGGGCATGTTAAGCCCTAATATTGGCTCATTACCCCTTAATTGGGGCATATTTTATTAGTAATGTTATTTTATTTATGTCAACTTTAGGCCATTAGTTTTAATTATACCTCCTAGTCTCCTATATATACCAAGGAGACATTTTCATTTTGAATCATCTTGTACTTGAACATTTAAGTGGGGTAAAAGGAGGTTGTCCCCTTGAAGAGGCTTATTATTTGAAATTATCTCTTTTTCAAGGCGTTGAGTACTTTTTCTAAGGTTTTTCTATGTTATATTGATAATTGGTTCTTAACACAAGTGGATTTATAAAACTAAGAAAGATGCAGATGGAAATGTGCAGAAGAAAAAGGAAATATTAGTATGAAGGGTTTTACATTACAACCTGGAATAAATTTTAATGAAACATTTGCACCAGTTGCGTGCATGGACACAATCAAAATTGTGTTATCCATTGTTGCGCATAATAAATGGCATGTTTATCAAATGGATTTAAAGTCAGTATTTTTGAATGAACATTTAGAGGAAGAAGTATATGTGGAACAACCACAAGGATATGAGATTTCAGGACACAAAACAAAGTATACGGGTTGAAGAAGGCACTGTATGGATTAAAGAAATCTCCTAGATATTGGTACTATCAGATAGATTCTTATCTCACTCAGAATGGATTTCAAATAAGTGATTTTGATCCAACTTTGTACATCAAATAAAATTAGGAAGGTAATATGTTAATTGTTTACTTATATGTAGATGATTTTGTCATAAAAGAATTTAAGTCAGTCATGAAGGATGAGTTTTAAATGATTGGTTTGGGGCTTATGACATATTTTTTGGGCATTGAAGTTCACCAGTCCAAATTTGGTATATTTATTTCACAATTTAAATATGCACTTGAAATCTTGAAAAGATTCAACATGATAAATTCCAAAGCATCCCCAACACCTGTCATAACAAGATTGAAGTTAAGCAAGGAAGATGAAGGATCCAAAGTGGATCCCACACTATTTAAAAGGTTGGTAGGAAACCTTATGTATTTGACAACAAAAAGACCTAATATTATGTATGGAGTGAGTGTGATTTCAAGGTTCATGGAAACTCCAAAAGAATCACATTGGAAGTCATGAAAAAAAATTATGAGATATGTGAATGGAACAAAACACTTTGGCATTTTGTATTCTACTTCAGAATATTTCAGACTTATTAGATACACTAACAGTGATTGTGGAGGTAGCATAGATGATAGGAAAAGTACCTCTAGGTAAACATTTTATTTTGGAATAGGTGTAGTGTCATGGGAATCAAGGAATTATCCCATTGTGACTCTTTCTTCAGCTAGAGTTGAGTACATCGCAGCTACAAGTGCATCCTGTCAAGCTATTTCGATAAGAAGAATGTTAAAATATTTTTTGCAAGAACAAAATGAACCAACTACAGTGTTCTGTGATAGCAATTCCACCATCGCGCTATCAAAGAATCATGTGTTTTATAAGAAAACCAATCACATTGATATAAGGTATCATTTTACCAGAGAATTGGTGAATAACAAAGAAATTTGTTTAGAATTTTGCATGTCTAAAAAAAAATTGCAGATATATTTACAAAAGCTTTAGCAAGAGATGCATTTCAAAAACTGCGCAGTTGTCTAGGAGTCAGCACAGTCACAAATATTTGACAGTTCATGTCAATTTCAGTTTTTGATGTAAATTTTGTATTTTGTAATCCCTCCTACTTATAATTAAGGGGGAGTGTTGGAGATATTAATTACAAGTCTCAAGATTTATGCTTATGATGAATTTGTCTGTCATAGAAAGCTGGAGAGTTAGTCAGTCAGTCATGGAAAGGAGGAGTGTTAGAAGGATAGATATTAAATGAGCTGATATTTTATCTTTCTCGAGATCTGGTATGCAGATAGAGTCCGTGAAAGTTTTGTCATCGTAAATGTTTGAGTCAGTTCTTTTCTACAGGAAGTCTCAATCTTAGTCTATATATTCTTGAGTTTGTAAAGATTTGATACACACATACATAGACATTTTGTGGATAGTTAGAAACAACAACAACTATGAAGATAGTTGGAGAAGTTTGAGCACACAAGCTATGTATTTTTTGTAAGTCTGCAGAAGTTGTTGGAGCTGAAGCTCGGCATATTTTTGTATTATGTAACCCTGTGAAGAATTCATGTTGGTAATATATTAAGTATGTGTGTGGTTTTATATTTCTGATTTTTTTTTGTGTGTTCAAACACTTTAAAATATATTTTCTCTATTTATTCTCAAGCTTAAGTTAGTTTATAAGTTCTTGAATTTGCACTGAAAGTATATATATGATTTTATGTGCTAAGAGTAACACAATGTTAAGTTTATTTCAGAAATTACTTTTCTAAGTGTTATCATCACAACGTGCAGTATACATGTAGTCTGGGAACTGCACAATAAGTCATGAGAGCTCAACATCAAATATTTTAATTACGCAATCTTTTGCAACTACGCTACGCAGAGTTTGTCTACATGCTATTGATCCAAGATTTTCCCACCACATAAATGTTGGGACTCTAAGTTGAACAGTTTAATGGAAAAATCTAAGACACGCTAGTAGAATGTGAAACAAAAGAATCATTGCTGGAAATTTTGATATACATGTGGTTTTACTGACCGGAAGATTGATATCCACTAAGAAGTAAAGCCTTAGGGTAGAAATTTCCAATGTCATCCATTTTGTACGAGAAACCTTCACACTAGTTGGCATTCATTCACCAACTTTTACATCCTTCAAACGTGATCCCAGTTCGAAAATTTAGATCGTATCCATAATAATCTATATGTGGAAGATAAATAATATTTGTACTGGATGAATTGATTTTTTTATTGCGCTCGCATCCTTGAAACCAATCGATGGAATAATTCGTGTGAAAAACAAGGGGACATATACAACTAGGCATGGGAGTGTATATGTAAATACCATTGATTCCACATAATCCATGAAGGAAACATTGATCAGGAATAGCCATCCAAACAATGTTCCATATATGTGTCTCTTCCACCAAGCTATATAGTCGAAAGTTTCCATCAATGTCCATTGTCAATCTTCACTTGGGTCCTTCATCATAGTCTGACACATTAAAGTTAAATCTGTCACTTGACATGAAACTACCAAAGGCGTCCAAACAAGCCTAGAATTTGACATCCCACAGGACATTTTTTTTCATTTTAAGATGTATTTGATAGGGAGATACCAAATCTACACGTCAACACTTACTGGCATATAAAACTCTAACCCGTCAAATTGTGTTCCATTAGGCAAGGTACCCATCATAATTTCTAGTAGTTACTTAGCTTACTTAAGCTCTACTGTATAACCTACAGGACATGACAGGTGTTCAAACTTGACAGAGGTTCGTTCTATGAGTAAATGAAACAATAAATGGAATTTGGTGTTTCCCTACTCTCAGTCCACTTACAATTCACTGATTTACTCAAAACAATAAGGTTAGATATGAACTTTGGGCTGAGCGCAATAGTACAGATGGCTTGCAATTTGCAATGAATTTCATGGAAATGTTTTAGCTATGTTTCTATTTCCCCAACAAAACAATTGGTATTTCTTCTTTTGAAGTTCTGGTAATCTATTAATCTAAGCGAGTTCAAATATTTTAAAACCTTTTATAGTATGATTTCAAATATTTTTAAACTCGTTATAGTCATGAATATGTTTATTATTAGTATTGTATAGGCTTCTCCTTAGACTGCAAGCTTTGAAAAGTTTGAAATACCATTTCTCTTTCATTTTAACTGTAACTTATTTTTATATTTCTTTTTCATTAAGAGGTTTTTGTTACAATTTTTTGTATATTAGAAGAAAAAAACTTGACACTCATGAATCTTCTAATCTTCTTAAAATGTAAAATGCTAAGCACAAAAAAAAATGATCATCGTCAAATTTTCATTTGACAGGTAAGATAAATTTGAAATTCCATGCATGCATCCAACACCACTTGGCGGTTGTTATTGTATGTTCTTCTCCCATTCACAAAGTTCATGAGGTAAGTGTAAGTGTTGAATGGAGTAATTCCTCCCACTTGTTTGAAAAAGTAGATGGGTGATAGGCATCATAAATACACTTAGATTAGATAGGTGGATATGCATTTATTAGGTAGGTGAAGGATGGATTGTTCTAGAGAAATATCTAGTATCATGTATTTTGAATTGATGTTTTTCATATGAATGTGGAGAAGAGTTGAACAAATCCATTATTGTTGTGTGTGTATTCTTGCCTCTACATGGTATCAGAGCAGTACTAAGACTCTTCGAATATAGGAGAGAAATTTGTAGGTTATTACAGATAAATTTATAGCTTGGTCAACCCACAACAAGAAGAGGAGTGTTTAAGTTTGTTCTGGTGCAAAAATTTGAGGAAAAATCCTTCAAAATTTTGAGTTTTCTGAGGTGGTCACCCGTTGCCAGTGTACACAAAGCGACTAGGAGAAGGTGGTATCCCCTAGATAGTATTTCAGGGAGTGACCCTGATAAATGTTTGGTTGTTTTTAATGCAACAAAAAGTCAAGATTTACATCAAGAAGGGGGAGTCAACTACCAGTAGAAGTTACACAGAGCCTAGTAGCAATCTAGAACTATCACGAGGATTGATTTTAATAGGTAAAAATTATGATGTTTGGTCTATCAAAATGAAAAAATTTCTCTGGTCTAAATATTGTTGGGAAGCAACAGCTAATGGGTTCACAGAACCATATCTAGTCGATCTAAAAGAAATGACAAATGCATCGAGAAATGTTGTTGGAGAAAATAGGAAAAATGACAAAAAATCCCTATGGCTCATCCAACAAGGGTTAGAGGAATATATTTTCGCCAAAGTTGCAACAACAAACCATGCCAAACAAGCATGAGATGCTCTCAAAATACCCTATCAGAGAATAGATAAAGTGAAAAATGCAAAGTTGCAGACACTCGGGAATATTTTTGAGACTCTTTCGATGAAGGACTCGAATTATGTGGATCATTTCATGACCCATGTGATGAGCATTGTCAGTCAGCTGTGAACGCATGGAGAATACATTCAATAGAAAATGGTCATTGAGAAGGTACTCAAAATCCTTCCTGATAAGTTTAATATGGTTGTGATCGCCATAGAAGAGTCGAGAAACCTGACAACATTAATAGTTGAAGAAATCATGGGATCTCTCTATTAAATCATGATAACAAGTTCAGTCGAAATAATGAATCTTTGGAGAACACATTTTAGTCTCAATCCTCCATAAGCAGAGGCAGAGGTTGAGGGAATAGAAGCAGAGGCAGACAAGGCAAAGGACACTCTCAAACATGAGACTGGTCAACTTCGGAATACTCAGAACAATGTGAACAGTCAGAATAGCCACAAATAAACTCTCGAAACCAAAAGGGGAGAGGTGTAAATTTCAATCAACCAAGATGGATTGACAAATCAAGTATCCAATGTTATTATTGCAAGAAATTTGGTCACTACGAAAGTGAATGCAGAAAGAAGCAAGCATATCTAAACAGGGGAAGAGAAAATGTTGCCAACACTAAAGAAAGAACATTTGAATTAATGTTCTTCTCATGCCAAGTCACAGAGGAAGCAAGCAACAATAATGATTTCTAGTTGCTATATAGTGGCTGCAACAATCATATGACAAGTAACAAAGATTTGTTTTCTAGTTTAGATAGCTCTGTCACATCTCAAAGTAAATTGGGAGATGATTATCAAAAGAATGTTTTAGGCAAGGGTGTAATTTTTGCATTGACCAAGCAAGATGAAAAGAAGGATATTGATGATGTTTATTATGTACCTAATCTTAGACATAATCTAATGAGTGTAGGCCAGATGAATGAACATGGTTATAGAGTTTCTTTTTAAGGTTGCAAGTGTACAATCTTGGAAAAACCACCTAGTAAGAAAATCATATCTACAATACAAATGACCAAAAATATAATGTTTCCTTTGATATTGAGAAATATAAATTTGTCACAATCATATGCCCAAAAAGTATCAATCTCATATGAGCCTTGGTTGTGGAAACACTTGTAGCAAAAGGGTTTGCTCAACAACCCGGTATTGACTATGGAGAAGCATTTTCTCCTATAGCATGTTTGGATATTGTCAGAGCAGTTTGATAGTTGCAAACCAAAACAAATGGTCAGTCTATCAAATGGACATTAAATCATTGTTTCTAAATGGCATTTTAAAGGAAGAAGTTTATGTGGATCAGTCACCAGGATTTCAGATAAGAGGTAAAGAGTACAAAGTGTGCAAATTGAATAAAGCACTGTACAGTTTGAAGAAAGCTCCAAGAGCTTGGTACAGTTGCATTGATTTTTATTTTCTCAACAATGGGTTCAACAAGAGTAGTAATGAACCCAAGATTTACACCAAAAGAGACCATAAAGGTAATATTTTGATATTTTGTCTCTACATTGATGACATGATTTATATAGGAAATTAGTTGTTGAAAGAATTCAAAGAAACCATGCAATGTGAATTTGAAATGATTGATCTTGGTCTTCTGAAGTATTTAATGGGAATTGAAGTTGAACAATTTGAAAATTAAAAAATAAAAAATAAAAAAATTCTGAGCAAAATTATGTCCCAGATATTTTGAAAATGATCAAAATGAACAAATGCAAGCCAAGAGATACACCAATTGCAACATGTACAAATCTAAGTAAACAAGATGAATGAACAACAATTGATTATAATTTGTATAAGAGTCTTGTAAACAACCTCATATACCTTACAACTATCCGACCATATATTATGTATAGAGTGAGCTTAATTTCAAGAATTATGGGAAATCCTAAAATATCTCATTGGAAAGTTGGAAAAAGAATTTTGAGGTATATTGCAGGTACAACGGATTATGGAATTTTGTATTCCAATTTAGAATATGACATACTTTTTGGATATATAGATAGTAATTTTTTAGGTCGTATTGATGATAGGAAAAGTACTTTAGGGTACACATTTATGTTGGGTACAGTTTTAATTTCATTGTCTTCTAAGAAACGACCCATCGCCACAATTTCTTCAGCAGAAGCAGGGTATGTGGCAACAACATCAACATCATTTCATGTAATTTGGTTGAGAAGGATCCTTAGTGATCTTGTACATGAAGAGGAGACAAATCCTATATTTTGTGACAACAATTCAACAATTTCATTATCTAAGAATCATGTGTTTCACCACATGAGTAAACACATTGACACTTACTATCACTTCATTCGTGGGATTCTCAACAATGGTAGCATTATGCTACAATTTTTTGGTTTGAAAGAACAATTAGCAGATATCTTGACCAAACCATTAGGAAGAAATACTTTTGAATTTTAGAGACAACATTTAGGCATTGTTTGTGTTGATTTTTGTAATGGTCGAAATTAAGGGGGAGTGTTGAATGGGGTAATTTCTCTCACTTGTTTAACCAAATAGATGGTTGATAGGAATCATAAATGCACTTATATTATATAGGTGGATATGCATTTATTAGTTAGGTGAAGGATGGAGTGTTATAGAGATATCTAGTCTCATGTATTTTGAATTTAGTTTTTTCATATGAAAGTGGAGAAGAGTTGAACAAATCCATTGTTATTGTGTGTGTATTATTTCCTCTATGTGAACTTGAATAATAAGGAGAAAACCAGTAGTTATGCCCGATCCCTCATAAATTAGTTGAATAATATTCTTGCAGTAAAAAAAGAGACGATATTTCCCTCGATTAAATATGGATTTTCCTAATCTAGATATTAACTACGCTGCATTGTTATTGAGGGGTTGCATAGGAAGAAGAGTATTGACTAGATACCTAGACATGGATACCTAGACGTGAATTTTTTATAATTTTTCTTTCCAATGAGCTATCATGTGCCTGAAACAAAGATCGTATGCAAAAGTTATGACCCCGGTAAGTTGATGTACCAACTTACCCCATCGGGACCCACATGACTTTGGCACTTCATCTCCTAGGGTTAGTTATTTTATGTTTAGGGTTTTCTCATTTATGATTTATGTTAAAAAATCCTTTGGAGCCTCATTGTAATCAACTTCTTGCGAATGAGTGTAGTTGACACATCTCTTCTCAAAGATAAGCTACCACCATTCTAGATAGCTTGTGTGTTTTTGAATTTTACAGTATTTTGTATTTCACATGGTCAATGGTAGAATATGATCTTTACTTTATTACTGTTTTCCTTTCCATATCTTTGTTTATTTGTTTGTTATATCTCTGCTATATTTCTTCCTTCATATTGTTCCTAAAAAATAATATGAATCAATGGTATCAGAGCGGTCTTCTCCTTGTCATTCTTAGTGAATGTCCCTGAAGAGGTTCAGGTATAGAGAGTTGGGTCTCGAGCTTGTTTCTCTTGAGGAAAACTAATCTCACACGCACAATAAACATTCCATGTAGGAAGAAAAGAGGGACAATGAGACATGAAAACCTTTCAAACTATTATTCAAGGAATCCCTCGCACAATAGAGGAATGAGATGATGGATAATTATGCCTAGATCCTTGGACGGTTGTCAAAAATAATGGAGACACCTTCAACCAGCAGCCAGTTCATAGGTACAAAGCACTTCAAGGTACACGTTAACTTTGATATTGTTTTATTTGAAGGCTAGATAGACGTTGACACTTTGGAAAAATGGTTAAATCTGATAGAGGGTTATTTCTCTGTCCACAATTTTTCCAACAATGAAAATATCACCTTCATGCTCCTTAAGTCCCTTCCCCATGTCATATATTGGTGGAATAATTACTATGAGAAACATGTCGAGGATGAGTCTATAATTTTTGGGCCAGGACCCACATGGGAGGATTTTTTTTATGCTCTCAAGTAATAATATTGGCCTGTTGGAAGTTATGATGACCAGTACACGAGATGGACCACATTGTGCCAAGAGAGGGCCAAACAATGTCAGAGTTCACCAATACTTTTCATACCTTGAACACCAAGCTGGGTATCAAAGACTCTGAGTGTCATTTGGTCCTAAAATACCATGGGGCTCTTCACAAGTACATCCAAACTGAAATGTAATCTATGGACATCTCTTCGTTGGGAGTCACTTACCAATAAGTTGTCAAAATCAATCAAAATTTCAAGTTAGAGAACAAGCGGGAGTTATGATCTGCAAATCCACAACATCGAAAGCATAGTAAGGGTGGCCGTAACTCCCAAGCCAAAGGATAGAGAAAGGATGGCCAACCCCAGGATAATCAGCCCAAGCCACCAAAAAATAAGGGAAATGGGAAGTCGAAGAAGGACATAGGAAACTTCTATGAGTTCCAAAAAATCCCTTGGTACAATACTAATGAATGTCTCTTCAACAATTCTTTTTTGGCTGAGACAAAAACCCTAGAGTTAGATGCTGACTCAAAATCTGATTCAGAACTAGAAAAGGGAAGGCAAATCATTGATGTAGAACCCACTATCATTGTCGCTACCAAAAAATACTAGCCAAAGGAACCAGAGGAGCCTGGAGAAGGGGAACTCCTTTTCCACTCACAAATGTGGGTGAAGGGAACCCCACTCCATTTCATTGTTGACAGTGGTAGGTAGAATAAATTGACCTCAAAAAATATTGAGACTGAAAATGAAACCGCATCCTCAGACATACACCATCAGTTGTCTTAGCCAGGGATGGGACATCTATGTCATCCAATAATGTCTCCTGCACTATGGCATCAAAACATTCAAAGATGAGGTATTGTGTAATGTGTCCCCCATTTAAGTTTGTGATTTTTTTCTAGGAAAACCATATATGTGGAAGAGTCATGTTGTTTATAAATATAGGCCCTATAGTGTCATTATTACTTTGGGATATCAACTCTACATGGTACTGGAGGTAGTCCCAAACACTGTGGACTTTTTTTTATCTTCGTGAAGAAGTGCAGAAAGGTGGTCTCTCAAACTAGTATATTTTACCTCTATATGGTTCGATTGGGATGTGAATAGAAGGTCACTTCAACTTCCAAAACCTTTCCATAGGGTCTCTATGCCTAGTAGTGACAGATGGAAAAAATAGTAGAGGAGTACAAAGACATATTTGCCTCACCTACTCGGGTTTTTGTGCATTTTCAGGTAAACCACTCCATTGATATAACACTCGGTGCTCCTCTTTTTAACGACTTTGTATACATACAATATATTATGGAGAATGAATAAATAAAACGTGAGATCCAAGAGATAATTCTGAAGGGCCACATTATACCAAGCTCCTCACCTTTCAGGAGCATAATTTTTGTAGTACATAAGAACGATGGGACATGGAAACTTTGTATTGATTACATATCCCTGAATAAGATCACAGTCAATAAATGGTACCCAATTCCCCAAATTGATGATGTTATCAATTAGCTCAATGGAGACAATTTTTTTAGCAATATTGATATAAAGTCAGGATAACACCAGGTGCCGATTAAGAAAACTGTGTGTGGAAGACAACCTTCAAGTCTAAAGAAGGCCTATTTGAGTGGTTGGTCATGCCTCTCAACTTGAATAATTCCCCAGCTACATTCAATTGGATGATGTATGATATATTATGGTCATTCATAAACTCTTTTGTGATTGTATATTTGGATTACATCCTCATATTCAACAAAACTTGGAAGGAACATTTGGAGCATATTCAACAGGTATTGGGCACCCTGGAAGAACAAAATTTATATGCCAATTTGGATAAGTGTTCCTTCAACATTCATTGAATCCAATATTTGGGATACCTCGTGGATAAGTAGATCATACATGTGGATCCATCCAAAAATCCAAGTCATTCATGATTGGTCGGCCCCGAAGAAAATGATCGAGCTTTGCAACTTTTTGGGCCTCACTAATGTTTATTGGCGATTTGTATCAGGATTCTCTCATATCGCTTGGTACCTAACCTAGGTGACCAAGGGTGGCACAAAGGCTAAGTTTATGTGGTCCACACCCCAACAACAATAATTCAAGGATTTGAAATTATTCCTTTGATCAGCACCAATCCTCATTCTTCCATACCTGCAACAACCAATTGATATTGAGACATATGCTTCATATTATTCTATAGGTGTAGTCCTCACTTAGCAGGAGCATATTATAGCCTATCACAGTGAAACTATATCTGATGTTGTTCGCAGACACCCCACCTACGACAAAGATTTTTACTCCATTGTGCAGGCATGTTGATAGTGGAAGCATTACATTCTAGATAAGGAAACGATCAACCATACTGATAATAGGCCTCTACAATTCATGCAAACATAAGGAAAGTTACATAATTACCTCCATCAGAAGCGGTCCATGTACCTACAACAATTCCACTTGAACATCAAGTAAAAGAATGGAAACACCAACCATGTTGTAAACTGCCTCATATAACCCCCAGTTGTGGCGCTAACCAATGTTTTGAACTCTTGTGGGCATGAGACATCCAAGTCAATCCATCTGACTTTATTTTTACCTATCATACATTGAGTGCAGGAAAACTAGTTTCATACTTTCATCTCTAGGATGGGTTGATATACCATTTGAGCCATCTATATGTTCCTTCAAGAGATTGTGCAAAGATTATTCGGGAAGCTCATTATAATAGGGAGACAGGACACTTTAGCATGGAAAATCAGTCCCAGTGCTACAAAATAATTTCTATTGGCCCAAGATTCGATAAGATGTCAACAAGTCTATCAGATCCTGCACTTCCTATGCCATTTTCAAACCCTCCATTAAGAAACAATGACTATACAACCCTCTTCCTACTCCTGATAGGACTTTTGGGTTATGGAGCCTGATTATCTTCACGATTCATAGCTCTTGTTTCAGTTGTTTTTGGGTCCCATTTCCTGATGGGGGGTGTTTTGGGGATTTACCCCCGACATCTATCACTAGGGGGGGACAATGCAAATCTTTTGGAGGACCCTCTTGAGGGGGTTTGGGGGAAGCACCATTGGTTTCCATGATTCTCCATGTAAACATAACATGAGATATTAAAAGTATGCCAATAATAATTAACATTAATTGAGTGTAGGTTGATGATGCTTATAATTATGGTATGAAGCATCGAAAGAGACTATCTACATGTGAGAGACACAATTTGTTTAAATCATGTGAACATCTAAGTCAATAACCTAATTCTTTTGTTTATGTTTCATATATATGATGCCTCATCAACGATCAATATTGAATATTAATGAGCGATGCCCCATCAACGATCGATATTGAATATGAAAGAATGATTCCCCATTAACGATATATATATATATATATATATATATATATATATATATATATATATATATATAGCCTCTTTCATAATGATGGACTAACCTATCATCTCTTCTTTCTCATGCAAATAAATGCCTCATTTATATCATTTCAAACAAGTGTTACATCCACTCGATCAACTAAATACCCATGTTCCATAAATGTGATATTTTTTCCCATATTTTAGACATATGGCTGGACTTACTGATATGATTTCAAAATCAAGAAACAATATAAGAAAAATAATAAGCATGATTTTATCTCTACAAACTCATCGCAACATAATCATGGTAAAGGTGGCCCTAACTCCCAAAACAAAGGATGGAGTAAGGATGGTTAGTTCTTGGAAAACCAGTCCAAGAAACAAGCATATAAGGGGAATAGGAAGTCAAATAAGGACATTGGAAAGTGGTGCAAGTTCCATAAAATCAATTGAGACAACATTGATGAATATTGCTCCGAACATTCATTATTGGGTGATATGAAATCCCTAGAGTCTGATGACCACAAAGGTCCAACCAAAGGAACCAGAGGAGACTGAAGAAGGGGGGCACATCTTCCACTCATAGATGTAGATGAAGGGGACCCCACTCCATTTCATTGTTGACAACGATATCTATAAGAACATAATCTCATCATAGTTTATCAAGAGGTTGAACCTAACAATGGACTCTTACCCTCAGCCATACACCATCGGTTGGCTCAACCAGGGACGAGATCTGAACCATTCATCATTAGAATTTATGTTAGGTTGTAAATTCTACAGTTAGGTTGTATCTATTGTATTGTGTACACATTTTGTTTTTTATTTCCACATCTATTTTTATTTTATTGCTTTGTGATCCTCTTTTCTAATAGGCCTTAGCAGTCCATCTCCATGGGTTACATATCCAATCTACCTTCAACCAAGAATGGTGATGACTATGTCTTCATGGTCATTGATTGATTCTCTAAGATGGAAATTTTGACACCCTCCAAGAACACTATCACAACCAAGTCCACTACAAAGATCTTCTTTGAGCGTGTTTGGGTTCTTTTTGGGATCCCACAGACCATTATTTCAAATCGAGATAGTAGGTTCCTGAGTACTTTGTTCTCCATGATATGGTCGACGATTGATCTGAAAATAGGGTGAGGAATTGTTTTGCTATGCAAGCACCCTCTACTCCATTAAAATAAACTTTTCAGGACCTTGCTCAATGTCTTGGTTATGCAAGATAAATTATGTGCCAAGTTTATGCATCTTCTAGGTGTTTATGTGTGAGGAATTTTTAATGGTTAAATATGTTGTTTAAATAAAATACAACAGCAACATAAGTGCAACAAATATAACCATCAAACTCACAAAAATAACAAGATGATAAAAGAGTTCACCCCCAACTGGGCTACATCTCCTTGAGCCTCCATCAATGGACTAGGCTCTCTAGGATTAGTTTGTCAAATATTCTTTTACAATATACTTCTCAACTCCAATGGATTTATTGACTATACCATTGGGTTCAGAATACATAAAAACCCCAAAAATGACTAATAAAACTCTGAAAACGGACCATGGCTCATCCGAGCATGACCTCTTCTACATGTGGCCTTGAGCTTCCTTGAGCTTCCTTGTGGAAACACCACTTGTAAAAGTCCTCAAATGCCTCTAAAACCTATCCCAATGTGTTGAGATCATAACAATTAGTCAAAAATGACTATTCAGTCACAGAAAATAGACTTGGGCTCATCTAAGCATGGCCTCCTTCAATGGTGGCCCTAACCTCCCTAGAGCTCCCTGAAACTTCAATGGTGTAAAACCTGCAAACGAAGTCTCCAAATTCCTTTGAAAACTGTTCCAATGGATTCAAAACATCCAAAAATGCCTAACTGGGCTTGTTCGACACCTCATTTGGCCAAACAATGAAGAAGTTAGGCCTCCTGCCATTTTCCTCCTTTAAGCTTCTTGTCTTTGGTTCGTCAATTCGCACATGTGTGTGAGTAACCTGGCTTCTAGGTGTTTCCCATGCCTAAACCCAGTACGCGCACCATTTCCACAATTCATGCCAATTTTTCGAACAGTTAGGGAACTAAGCCCCCAAAACACGGAGCTGTTGGGCGCATGGGGGTCCATGTGGTCATGTCCCAGCACGAAAATAGGCCCTCGTTTGCAAGATTAACCGTGGGATTGACAAGTGGCGGGCACAAATGGCTAACCATTGTAAAATAATACATGCACCATTCCATGTGATGTGGTCACATGGGTGCACATAGAAACAGGGGGTTGGGGCTAAGCTCCAACCCTAACCCCACGCCAAACTTACCATAGATACACTTTAAATAAAAGAGAAAACATATGATGGTTAAGTAACAAACTGTAGCACGCCAATTGGGCGGCCTTTGTCAAAGATTTGGACTGTGGTGGAGGTCTGGGTTTCGATCCCCATGGACTCCATAAAAATTTTAAACAACCACAATATGGTGCCACGTTGCATCCCATGCATAGGCCACGTGGCACCATACCATTGGTCAACAATGTGTCACGTGTCCTAACCTCATTTTCCCAAAACTGTCAAATCAATGCTTTCCACATCAACTTGCCAAATTAGTTGACACGTCACCTACCACGTCAACAATACGGACTGTACAGTCAACAATGTTTTTACCTGTTTGGAAAATTGAACAGAATACGATATCTCACTCATCTGATGTCAATTTGACCTTGTTCGAAGTGCATTGGGTTTGTGATGATGAGGCCTACACACCCATCCATTTTGAAGCGATTCTGAACACTTTCATTTTTGGGCTAAATTTTTACCCCTGGTCCAGATTCTCATCACGCCTTCACACTGAAAGGATTTTGGACCCACAAAAGCTGATGATTATATGCATGAGCTTCAATACTCTTCTGCTTATAAGTTCTATCAACTGATTCTAATTGAAAAGTCTTTTTGGCAATCACCTGGGTACCTTGACAAGCCTTGCACTGCAACTGGCTATGTCCCTCAACCACTATTCTTTCGCTGTTGTTGACCCATTGTTCTCTTTTTGCTTGGAAGACTGCCATCCTTCCCACTGATAATCAAGTCCCTCTTGTGAACTCTTTTGCATCAACACAATCCTCTCTACAATGGCTGCAAAAAGTTTTCCTGTGACATCTTGTCACAAACCAAGAAAATCATCAATCTTGAAAACAAACTTTATACAAGACTGGAAATGATGCCAACAAAGTCTTTTTTCTTTTCAATCAAATGGTCGCATATTGTACTTCATCAAAGTGCATGGCATTTTCCTTCATCTTAGTGTACTCAAAATCGACTTACAAGCTGACAAACATCATCGACTAAACGTAAGTCTAAAAATATGATCGACACAACATAGTCATCAAGACAACATCGACACAAGTCAAGACTCATTTGAAACATATTGACATTCAAAAATGACAAGTCGAAATTCATGATACACAACCATGTTACAATCATGAGCCACTCAATGAAACTATCACCAAGTTCATTGTTTACACACACACAAAAACATATGCATGTGCATAGTTCTTCAACTCTCCTTCAAGTACAAACATAAGTACATAAACCCAAAAACATGTGGGTACATAAGAGATGAAATGAAAATCTAAATGGCCGCAGTAAGTGAGTGTCATACCCATCTCTTACATCCTCCTGGTGAAGTTGTGCAACAACAAGAATGCCTTCAATAGAATCGCATTCACATGCAAACTTCCATCATAGAAGTTGTAATAAACTGTTGCAACTTGTCATACTTTCAACAGAAATGCATACATAAGGCTGAAATATGAATCTACAAAAAAATAAATGCAAGCCTTACTTTTTCAAGAAATCTAACCATTTCTTACCAAGCCAATTCAATGGTGACTTTTTCTACTAAAAATCGTCTTCTTGTGAATCATCTTGACCCACATCGATGATGGAATCTCCTCTTCCATTCTTTCCAGTCTCTTTATCCATCTGCTTCTTGTGTTGTGGATGAGTGGTTGGATGCAATGTCCAACATTGGTCAATGAGATGACCCCTCTTTTGGAAATGAGTGCAAATCTTTTGCATCTTTTTTTCAAGTTGTCGTTGCTTGGAAATTTTCCTGAATGTGGTCAATCTTTTCCAACATCTTGAAACATGATGGTTGTCTAAACCACAATATCTACATTGAATTTTTCTTCCATTTTTACATGTAAATTTACCAATCTTAACATAATCAAAAGCAACCGAATTATAGGAAGAAATATACCTTGAACATTCACCTTTATCGCCTTCTTGAGGAGGTGAAATTGAAGAGTTACTATATCTCATTTGAAGACCAACAAAAATGTTCTTGTCCTCATGGATTTCACAACTCTATTGTTTCTCACATGTGCATTCATCTTGAACGCACACTTTGCATGCTTGAGGGATTGAACTTGCAACAAAAGTTGTTCTTGGAACTGTTTCCCTCGTCTCCTCAACTTTGGAATATGCTCCATATTTTTGTTCATATCCAAGACCCCTATACTTGGGCCTCTCCTCAACAACAATAGGCTCAACAATGCCTTGTACATGCTTGCCTAACCCTCTACCTTCATAGCCCATTTTTAACAATAACTTGGACCCTATTCCTCTAGTGTGATTTTCAAAAATACCAAAGAATTCATCTTGAGAGGAATTTGAAGAAAAACCAACATTACATACCTCATGTTCATTCATGTACTTGGTAAGGGTTTCCTTTGCCTCATGGAGTTGAGTCTCCATCTCATGCAACTTTTCAAGAAGTTGGTTCTTCTCCTCCTTCATGGCCATCAACTGCTCTTGAAGGACAATGCTCCTCTTTATATCTTCCCACATCTCTTGCACCACATATCTCATGGTTAGAAACTCCTCCAGCATCTCTTTGTCAAATAAATTGTATAATGAAGATGTATGAGAACTCTTACTGTTTGAAGCTTCCTCCATATTTGCAAGATATCAAACTTCAACACAAAACTTGCACAATAATACCAATAGCTAAATCTCTAGCTATCAATGGCAATCACATGAGAAAAACTATGCTCTGATACCACCTAATCTAGATATAGGGGGATGACTTTTTTTTCTATGCAAGCACCCTCTACTCCATTAAAATAAACTTTTCAGGACCTTGCTCAATGTCTTAGTTATGCAAGACAAATTATGTGCCAAGTTTATGCATCTTCCAAGTGTTTATGTGTGAGGAATTTTTATTGGTTAAATATGTTGTTTAAATAAAATAAAACAGAAACATAAGTGCAGAAAATATAACCAGCAAACTCACAACAATAACAAGATGATAAAGGAGTTCACCCCCAACTGGGCTACATCTCCTTGAGCCTCCATCAATGGACTAGGCTCTCTGGGATTAGTTTGTCAAATATTGTTTTACAAGTTTCTTCTCAACTCCAATGGATTTACTGAATGTACCATTGGGTTCAGAATACATAAAAACCCCAAAAATGACTAATAAAACTATGAAAACAGACCATGGCTCATCCGGGCATGACCTCTTCTAGATGTGGCCTTAAGCTTTCCTGAGCTTCCTTGTGGAAAAAACACCTGTAAAAGTCCTCAAATTCCTTTGAAAGCTGTCCTAATGTGTTGAGAGCATAACAATTAGTCAAAAATGACTATTCAGTCACAAAAACTAGACTTGGGCTCATCTGAGCATGGCCTCCTTCAATAGTGGCCCTAAGCTCCCTAGAGCTCCCTGAAACTTCAATGGTGTAAAACCTGCAAACGAAGTCTCCAAATTCCTTTGAAAACTTTTCCAATGGATTTAGAACATCCAAAAACTCCTACCTGGGCTTTTTGGCACCTCATTTGGCCAAAAAATGAAGAAGTTAGGCCTCCTACCATTTTCCTCCTTTAAGCTTGTTGTCTCTGGTTCGCCAATTCGCACCTATGTGTGAGTAACCTAGATTATGGGTGTTTTCCGTGCCTAAACCCAACATGCATGCCATTTCCACAATTCATGCCAATTTCTCAAACAATTAGGGAACTAAGCCCCCAAAATGCATAGGTGTTGGGCGCATGGGAGGCCATGTGGCCACGTCCCAGTGTGAAAATAGGCCCTCATGTGAAAGATTAAACATGGGCTTGACAAGTGGTGGGTGCAAATGGCTAACCATTGTAAAATAATCTATGTGCCATTCCATGTGATGTGGTCACATCTGCGCACATAGAAACCAAGGGGTGGGGTTAATCCCCAACCCTAACCCCGCGCCAAACTTACCATAGATACACTTTAAATAAAATAAAAAACATATGATGGTTAAGTAACAAACTATAGCACACCAGTTGGGCGGCCTTTGCCGAAGCTTTGGACTATGGTGGAGGTTCAGGGTTCAATCCCCACAGACTCCATAAAAATTTTAAACAACCACAATATGGTGCCACGTGGCAGCCCACACCTGGGCCATGTGGAACCATACCATTGGTCAAAAATGTTCCACGTGTCCTAACCTCATTCACCCAAAACTGTTAAATCAACGCTTTCCACATCAACTTTCCAAAAGAGTTGACACGTCACCTGCCACGTCAGCAGTACGGACTGTACAGTCAGTACTTTTTTGTATATTTGGAAAATTGAACAGAATGTGATATCTCACTCATCCAATGTACGTTTGACCCCATTCTAAGTGCATTGGGTTTTTGACAATGAGGCCTACACACCCGTCCATTTTGAAGCAATTCTAAACAATTTCATTTTTGGGCTAAATTTTGACCCCTGGTCCAGATTTTGATCAATGATGGACACCAAGATAACCAAATTGATTTCCTTCCACTCACAAACTGATGGAAAAATAGAGGTATTCAACAGGATGATTGTTCATATCTTGAGGATGTACAATTCCAAATATCCACACACATGGGATGACAACCTTCCTTATTTTCAACATAGCTACAACAAATCCCTCCATAGCTCTATTGGCCACAACCCTTTTCAGGTGTGCTTGGGTTTCCAACCATTGGCCCCTATTGACGTAGCTCAACCCATTGCAACTTTATAGGAGGATTCCTCCCAATCTCAAACGAAGCAGTGAGGATGATCGAGCAGCCAAATTTATTGAATGCATCCATCGCATCCAACAACAAGTTCATGATATTTTTTATAAAGACAACGCCAAGTACAAGTAATGCAACGATCAACATCGAGTACTACACATGTTTCATTTGGGAGATAAGGTATGGTTGCATTTGCCAAAATAACGCCTCATAGAACCCCATCATAAGCTCCTCCCACTCCGATACAGGAGATATACCATCACCAAGTATTTTAGTGAGAATTATTTTGAATTAAGTATTCCCCCTTTCCTTGTCTTGCACCCCATATTTAATTTGGAACTTCTTCGAACATATTTTCCACATATATTGGACATTTCAGATGTGGTCGAGCACTTGGCCCCTACAAAACTCAATATTGATTGCATTGAACAGACGATAACTGATTAGATCATGGAAACTAAGTCAAAGGGATCTCACCAACAGAACATTCAAGTCTATCGGGTCGTCAAAGTAGGGAAGCTTCTTCACCAAATAAAGTGGTGTTGGGCCCTTCATTTTGATGAATAGAAGTTGTGCATGATACATTGCAGCTTCATTTTGGAGAATACAAGTTGTGCAAGCTGTTGAGGAGCTGGACAAAAGAAAAAATAAAGAAACAGAAAGAGGTTGGAAGGACAATGAAACATCAAGATTGAGGAAAGGAGTTGCAATAAGATCAAGAAGAAGAGAGAACTCTCGTCTTTTCAACCAAAAAAACTAAAGATTGGATTATATATATGAGACTGATATGATTGTAAAAGGGTTAACATCATCTCTTAGTAGTTGTTGGGTTGTAGTGTTGTTATTGGTTTCTAGGGTTGATAGTCCAGAATTATTCATGTTATCGATGTTATCATTGGTGTTGTTGTTGTGACAAGAGTCACTATTGTAATGTTCTATACTGTTAGCATAGCTAAGTTTTGGAGATCTGGGTAAGAACCAGACTATCAATGTATCAGAGTTTGGTATCGTTAATATAATTGGAGGCCCAAATTTTGAGTATATATATCCTATGTATTTAGTCTTACACATGTATATAATGTTGCTATGTATTATATTTTATGTTTGGTATACTTAAATGCTTCTTTATGAATGGAAAAACAACTCTATTTTTTTTATTCCTAGTTAGGAATTGCTCAGATTTGTTACAGTTTTAGTCTATCTTGAGAAAGACTACAGTGAGTCTTGATAACTTAGAGGTTTGTCTAAGTATTCTCCTTAACCTTCCCTTTATTTCTTGTCTCGGATGAGCTTTGGGTGAGACTTCTTCCCTCCCAGGAAGATGAAAATTAGGTTAGAATCCCAACTAGATGAGTTTGAAATCAAAGATGTCATGTTATATTTGGGATATGATGTCAAAATCCTAACCAAAAAGACCCGGGAAGCTTTGGGAAAACCTTAGTTGGTATATTCCCCCATCCAGTTGAGAATGGAAAACTAGTACTGCATTTTCCCAGTAGGAAGGCTGGAAAATGTGGAAATATATGTTGCGGTTGTTAAGACCACAGTTGATTTCGAGGTAATCAAAATCATGGGAGATAAGGATCCCTACCCTGCTCTACTAGAGATTGATTGGGCATACAACAACTATTCTATCATTTATCTAAAGAGAGACACAATGATGTTTGAAGCAGATGGGATAAAAGTGGTCCAGTCCTCAGATCCAGGTTTAGGGCCTAGATTTATTGAACCTGTTCACCAAAATATGGAATCATATTCTCTTGACCAATTGTATACCATAACAGCAAGAACGAGACTAGATTACATAAATCCTATTGTAGATGGATCAGTAAGTTAGAGAAGCATACAGTCCATTGATGAGAATTCAAAAGTAGCGTTTGACAGTTGGAAGCAAGGTTCATATGAGTGATTCTCAAGGTGATGTGCAACTTTCAGAGAAACAAGATCGATTGGAATCAAGGTCATAGAACCCTCGAAATATGATGGTATCTCAGAGATACATAGTTTTATTTCCAGCATGGAAGAGAATATAGCGACGGATCAAAGGATCTATGTTCTTGACTTAGCGTTGCAATATTACCCCGCTAGATGGTGGGCCACCCATAAAGCCTCAATTATGGAGTGGGAAGACACAAAACAAGCCATCCAATGTTGATTCCAAAGTAAGGATTAGCTTAAAGGAGAGGTGAATATCGATCTTCAATATGCACAACTATTCGATGGACGATCTGACCCTAGACTACATATTGAACATTGCTTAGAGTAGTGGAGAGCCACAGAAGTACCCTCTCACCTATGGGTTTAGGTATTTCTCCACTCGTTGGGTCTTATTCCAAAATCTTGGTATCTACATGAGGAGACCATGAGAAAAGAAAGTTGTTGGCAGACCTTACAAGAAAAATTTTGCAAGGATTTCTCCTTTACAAGTAAGTGCCCTGAGATTAACACAGTCCTTCAAAGAATCATAGAAATTCTTTTAATGACATTTGTAAAAAGAGATAAAGTCCTGTAGTATGTGTTGACCATGTTCATTTTCTTCATTCTATTCTAAGTCTTGAAATTGATAAGATAATTGTACCTTGTTGTAAAGTTGAGAAAGACCTGGAAAAACCTGATGACTTAGAAGAGCATAGAAACTTAGACATTAAATAAATAGAAAGCAATAGAGAGATTCAAGATACTATACCTAGTCACACCTGTATCTCCTATAATCACCCACTGAAGTTGCAGAAAGTTAATATAGGGAGTGAAAAGAATCCTAAGATAGCTTCTATAGGAGACTATTGGGATGAGCAAACTATGAACGAATTTCATAATCTTTTTGTGGGAGTATGAAGACTTGTTTCTGAAAAATTTATCAAAACTGAAAGGTATAAACGGATCCATGGGAGAAATGAGAATCGAGTTGAAACCCAACTCAAGACCTATGAAGCACATACCATACCAAATTAATCCAAGAATAAAAGAGAAGGTCAAGAAAGAAGTGGAAAAAATGCTTGTGATATGACTTATTTTCCCAATTGAAGAAGCACAATGGATTAGCCCCATATTTATCCGGAGTAAGATAGGAACATAATACATTCAGGTCTGTGTGGACTATAGAAGTCTGAATTCTGCATGTGTGCATGATTCGTTTCCAACACCTTTCAGTGACGAGGTGTCAGATCAAGTTGCGGGAAAAAGATTATTATTTGTTTACAGTCGGTTTCTCAAGATATCATCAAGTTTGAATCATAGAGGAAGACAAGAATAAGAATATATTTATAACTGAATGGGGATCATTCACATATAACATAATGCCCTTGGGTTTGAAGAATCCCCCTGTAGATTTTTCTTGGAACGTGATAGCAGCATTTCGAGAGTTCATCCACAAGTTTGTAGAATTCTATATGGATGATTAGATGGTGTACAACCTGTTAAACTATCATGTCGGGCTACTCCAGTTAATGTTTGATAGATGTCGTGAAATGCATATATCTCTGAATCTAAGGAAGCGTATTTTTTGTGTACCTCGTTGAAATCTGTTAGGCAATATTGTAAGTAGAGAAGGAGTCCTGGTAGACCCAGCTAAAGTTGCAGTCATTCTAAACATGCCACCACCTACAAGTTCCAAATTGTTGTGCTCCACACTAGGATATACATGATATTAGCGCAGGTTCATGAGAAGATATACAATTATCACCACACCCCTTGAGAAATTGTTGAAAAAGTCTGAATTGTTATGATGGACACCAGAGTGTGACAAGGAATTTGACATTCTCAAATAAAAACTAAGTATTGCACCTATATTGATATTTCCCAATTGGGAAATTAAATTCCATGTACATGTGGATGCATCAACCATTTCCTTGAGAGCCATTCTAGCGCAACAAGGGGAAGGAAATATGGACAACCCTATCTACTTTTCCAACAAAGAACTATCGCAAGTTGAGCGCAACTACACAACCACTGAAAGGGAAGGTTTATCTATGAATTATGCATTACAAAATTTTAGAAACTACTTGTTAGGATCTCATTTCAAGTTCTTTACTGACCATTCTACATTGAAGTACCTAGTCAATAAACCAGTACTTGAAGGAAGAATTTGCAAGTGGCTACTGATTTTTCAAGAATATTCGTTTGAAATAATTGTCAAAAAAGGAAGATGAAATGTAGGTCCAAATCACCTTTTCAGGTTGGATTCAAGGGAAAGTGGTGGAGAAGTGGATTATTAGCTCCCAGACATAGACTTGCTTCGAATTGAGGCCATCCTAGAGTATCTTGAAGATGTTTTTGTTTTCCTCAGTACATGGACTTGCCCAGAAACTTACTTCGAAACCCAGAAGTGACATATGGTGGTTCGTGCATTAGACTATCAATTGATTTCTAGAAAAACTTACAAATTGGGACTCAACAACATCCTTAGGAGATGTGTATTGAACCATGAAAGGTAGGAAATCTTGTGGGAATGCCACAACAGAGTTGTGGGAGGACATGTTGGAGGTAAAACCACTGCACAAAAGGTACTTCAAATTGGACTATGGTGTGATATGTTATTTAAATATGATAAGGAATATGCTACATCTTGTGACACTTGCCAAAGATTAGGAAATTCATTAGGTCAAGATGAATTAGTCCTTCAGCCTGTCATAGCAATTCAGGCATTTGAGAAGTGGGTTGTTGATTTAATTGGACCGATAAACCCCCCTGCTAAGCACTCAAAGGATAGATATATCATTACCACAATTGATTACCTCACAAGATGGGTTGAAGGAGAGGCATTTAAAGACTGTTCTATAGATAGAACTGCTATATTTATCTTCGAGAATGTTATTGCTCGGTTTGGATGTCCTAGAATTTTGACTAGTGATCAAGCTAGTCACTTTATCAGTAGTACAATCACAACATTGACAATAAAATTCCTTATACAACACCATAAGAGGAATCCATATTGTTATCACATAGATTTTCATGGGTCAATAAAAATATTTAGTTTTATTTTGAGTTATATTTTTACCTTAGTTTATAGGTTTTAGGTCCCTTTCCCATAGCAATTTTTCATTTTTGGACATGAATAAATTATGATTAGTTTGGATTTGGGTTTGAAAATTCATTGAGTCACATATTTCAAATTTATCATTATGACCCTGACATGTCACCTTCTCCATGTTGTACATTGGCCCCATCTCCTTGTCACTCAGCTCGTTAAAATGCTATATCTAATCTGAGTTGTATGATGCCAACTCACTAGGAGAATTTCCAAAGCCTTTCAAAGTTCATATTACATTTATTGTCATCATTTCTCTTAAAAGGTCATGTCATTGGATATCTCCTTGATTTCAGAGTTGAATTTTAAATCAATATTTGGGGATCATTTTTATGGATGTCTTAATCATTTTATCCAAGTGTGCAAAATATCCTATATCTTGGCACTACGAACTGGTGTTACAGACAGGCATTGTGCACTTTGCTGTGAGCTGGCTACAGGGTATGAGTTGGCAATTAGACCACTTGCAGACTCTCCTGAGAAGATATGAAGATATCAACCTCCATCTCCAGGATGCAAGGTACTTCATGAGATTTCCCACCTTGTTTTAAGGCTTGGAAAGGGGTTAGTGGCTTCTCCTTTGTATGGCATTGGGAACTGGATTTTTGGCATTGTGAACTATGTCACAGACTTGTAATTAAGTTCTAGAACCTTCTCCCCTTGCTCTACAACTTATCTCTTGAAACCATCAATATTCTTGGGCTTGAATTACCCTACCTTATGATCCTTTGCCTCTACATCACTCTTTTCATACAGCTTTTCGCAAACCCTAACTATGGCATTGTGAACTCTGTGCAGTCATCCAGTGCTGTGAACTCTCTGTTCCAGCATCCTTGCAAATTAGCCTATTTTCAAATTCACCATCTATTCACAGTCCTTTATGAAGATAACCTCACCGTTAAAAGATTTCATCCTTACTTAGAAACATTTTCATTGTGAGAGGTCTGTGTGGCTTTTTCTTATTGATTCCAGTAGTCATTTCCTCTACTCTCCTGCTCTCTACTGTGGGTAATTTTCTAGTACTGTGAAAAAAATTGCCTAGCTAGAACATATGGATAATCAGAAAAAGAAGGTTCATAAAGGTGGAGACATTGTGAGGACAAAACCCTATGATATGCATCTTTTTGTTGAGGAACCCCTGATCAGGGAAGTCTTCCAAAGAGTGGGTTGTATTAACTTCTAACAGAAAATGCAAAGAGGACACCCAAAGATGGCTAAAGAATTTTCACTAAATTTTGATGGAACCAAGACCAAGGTTTGGATACTAGAATTTCAGGTATCCGAGAGGACCATATCAACATCCATTGAGATACCTAGTACTAGGGAGAGATGGTTCAATGCCATGAATCTGAATGTTTCATTTTCAAGGGAATTCCTCAAACCATAACACCAAGAAGACAATTTTTCAAAGGGTGTGCCCAAAACCCATATGTCAAAGGGTTTTGATAAAATAATAAAGATAATTCAAAGATACTTTACAAGTGAAGGGATATTTAACATGATCTATCAATATCACATAAGACTACTGCTACACTTCATAGGGAAAGATGTTATGAATCTTCATTCTTACTTGTTGAGAAGTATTGGAAAAATGTTTGATAGGGTTCAAGCTAAGTCTAAGGCAGTTGACACAAGTGTTTTTCATTCATGACTAATAAATATGTTGGTGATGGAGGAATTAAGTAAGAGAAACATGGAATGGGAATAATTCATTACTTCTTCCAACTTTCATCTTAACATTTCTCCTACCCCACAGTCTAAGGTACAAGCCCCCTTCAGGTTGACAAGACTGTACAGTTGGAGATGAATAAGAAAAGGAAGAGCATTGGGTCTGCTAAGAAAGATAAGGAAACAAAGGAACATGTAGAAGAAGGACGAACTTCTCAATCCCCACAAAGAGAGGTTTCACCTTTCCCAACTTCCAATCCAGTGGAGACTCCTTCAACTAGAGCCACAGGTCCGAGAGGGAGAAATTTATTGTTCTCTTCACCACCTGTTGCAGACAAGGTCAAGGCCAAGAGACTTCTTACTAGAGCATAAACAAAGCATGAAATAATTGTGGAGAAATTTTCAATGAGAGCCCCCATCTAGAGAAAGGGAAAAAGTGTACCTATCAAAGATCCCATTGAAATTGTAGACATAACCACTCCTCCAGAAAAATCCTACCTTTAAGAGGATAAACAAATAGATTAAAGAGGAAAGGACTGAAATTTCCAAACTAAAAAGGGAGGAGTTGGTTGAAAATAAGAAGTTAAGTGATCTTATGGATATGTATCTTGGAACCCTTGAAAAGGCTAAGTTTATAGCTAAAATATTTTGACCTCTCCATGGGCAGCTTAGAAACATGTGCAGACAAAATATATCCTACCATAGTCAAACCAAAGGGCTAAAGATGGAGCTGAAATATTTCAAGGAGAAGCTAGATAAGAAGAATTTGGATCTATTAGCTACAACTACCACCAGGAGGAGCTGCAGAGTCAAATTGAAGGATATGGACACCTTGACTCATACCATTTTTTATAGTTTTTTGTTTTGGTATTTTTCTAATTTGAAGATAGTCATATTTGATAAGCCGAGATTTAATTGAGGATGCATTAATCTCTCCTATGTCTTATAACACTATCATATATCATTATAGAAGTTGTTGAAACTTGGGACAATTTTGGAGTGTTCTTGATGCATTTTCAAACAGACAGAGCAGTTACAGGAGAGTTCACAGTGTTTGGCACTGCGAACTGGATGATACAGTTTGGCGTTGCAAACTCCTGATGTCAAGGTTTTGGAGGAACAAATGGTTTCCAAATGGGAAGATAAGGTTATGACAGCTGCTAGAAGTTCAATTGAAGGCTGGAGGGACACCTGATCAAGGGAGAAGCACTCAGATCACATGTCATCAAGCACATTTTATATGATCAAGGAGGTTACCAGCATGTTCCTAGTTTTTAGCAGTTTGTTACCTTTTTTGTTGAACAATTGTAGTTACTCCACCTTTAGGTGTGGGAATCCTGGGAAAGAAGGAAAAGTTGAATTGTAAAGTTGCCATTGAAAGCCTAGGCTATAAGATAGAGATTAAAAATCATTGAAGGGTTCGAAGTATTGTAATGAGACTCATACTTTTTTGAATTTGTGGAATTACAGAGCCATCCTCTGGATTTTGTGTATTAGACTTGAGACTTTTTTATTAATAGAAATCAGTTTCTTTCCATTATCTTATCTCAATCTTACTTTGATTTACTATCATTTGAATGATTCATTTGATTCATTATATTTGTATTGCAATGGAGGTTTCGTTGTGATGTTGTTATGATTTTTTCAAAGTTTATCTTTTGATTAAAGGAGTTCTTGTGTCAAAATATTTTCCTCAGATGTCTACTAGTATTGCCTGATGTGAGTGGTAGACATTTTCATTTCTCATTAAGTCTTCTATATATCCATTTTACTCTTCAAAGTCCTGATCTAAGTTAGCCAAGACCTCATTTGCTGATACATCTATTCTAGAACTTTATGTGATTTCATTGTTCTGACCGAGTTTTGATCCATTTGACACCATCATAAAAAACTTATCTATCAAACCTATTGATGGGTGTTGAGCTTACACTTTAGCAACAAAGTATGACTTTTAGTGCTAACACCTACCATCCACAAACCAATGGTACAGTGGAGGCATTCAATAAAATTCTGAAAAGAGGACTAACAAAATTATGTTGCGTAAACAGAGAAGACTGGGATGACAAAGTTCCAGCAGTTTTATGGGCTTACAGGACTACCACGAAGAAGCTACATAGGTATACCCCATTTTAGTTGGTTTATGGGAGAAAATCAGTTGTACCCATAGAATTTATTATCCCTAGTCTCTATATACCACGGGCTACACACATGACAGATGATGACTCAATTGTGCAGAGGATTGCAAACTTGGAAGAACTTGAGGAAGCAAGATTTCTAGCGGATTTTCATCAGACAGTTGAGAAAGCTAGAAAAATATATTGACATGACAGACATACTAAGTCCAAAATATTCACACAAACGGATAAGGTACTACTCTACGACATCCAATATCATAAACATCTAGGAAATTTTTTCATGCATTGGTTGGGTCCATTCATAGTTGCGGAAATCCGACAATCTGGTGTAGTCAGGCTAGTGCAACTAGATGGTATCCTTCAACCAAGATGGATCAATGGCGCCCGCCTGAAACACTACATTTCTCATGCTTGAGCCAAGGCATGGTTTCTCCAGTCCAAAGGGGCATGTACAGTAGTTAGATTTTCATTTCCGGTAATTTATTTAATTAAGTTAACAACATCGAAGTGTGCATTGATTGTGCCACAACATATATTTTATTTTTCAGTCTAAGCGTTGCTTTTATGCAGAACTTCTTACTCGGCCACACAGGATCAGAAGAGCCACACTTACATTAAATTAAGTCATTAAATATGACAAGGACCCCCATTGTGGTTAGAGGGAGGGTGAATCTGAACTACATCACAGCGCATGTGCCACATGCATCCAGGCCATTTATACGCTTTATGATAGCCACTGTAACCCGTCGGAAATTTCCATTAAACCATAAAGGTGTGATATGCGCAAATTCCATTGATATCCCCATCGTCCTTCTAAGTCATTAAAAAGTTAAGCCCCTGAGCTCGACCATGTCCTTGTTAATATGTTCATTAAAATCCAAGATCATTGGATAGATCTTACCCCGTTATCCATCTCGTCGAACACCTAAGCCTAAGATTGTGTTTATGGCCTAATGATGAGTATCTTTACATGAGTCTACATTGTTTTCTAATTATCCATTTATAAGACCCCGTGAATGTCCGAGAAAGCATCATTTTTTATTGTTATCCAGATTTTGAATTTTATGAAATTGTGCATACCCTGAGAGATTTTTTGTTCCCCTGTCACAAAGTCGATCCCAACTCACCCAGCTTATCAGCACCTCAAAGCTAGCATGTCGAGAGCAATAGGACACTATAGTTTAGCTCCCAAAGATGCAATCCTAGATGAGTCGTATGATCCTAGGATCAATATCTTTGGGGATGTCAAGGGGAAGATAGAGAAAGTGAAACTTCTGGACCTTGATCTGATGGACCAGGTATTGTTTCCACAGATGAACATTGTCGTGTTCTGGGACTTGTCGCAGATATAATGGGAGGCATGTAGTTTGTCTCAAAGCCAGAGTTCATCAACCTGTTCAACTCCACAGTCATGCACCTTAGGGATCTATCGGTCTTTGGGACCACTAGCAAGGTTGTGAGGTACACAAAGTTTTTGATAAGATGAGTTCACTACAAAAGCTTATGGATCGACCAAAGATATATGATTCATGCGAACGACATCCACCAGCTCACCGAATTATATCTCGAGGGTGAGGATGTGTCCAAAGGATTTGAAGGCCCGAGAAAGCACGAGAAGCAGAAAGGTGAAGTTAGCCTATACAAGAAGTTCCACGCACAGAGAGGTGGGAGAACAACAAAGATTGACCCAATCATTCCAGAGACAATTTGGATGGACTACTATGTAATTGAGAGCAAGGTGATGCATTCCTACTACAAGGGCGAATGCACCTTAGATGCTCTTTCAGTAGATGACTTCTGCGCAAATGGAGTTGTATTCAACTGGTGTATCTACCTACTAGATGAACTCCTAGTTGCTTGTGAGGAAGCTTAGGAGAAAGACGGAGCCTTCACATATGGATACATACTAGTAGTGTTTGCAATGTAGAAATGGAAGCCACACATGGGAAAACAGTTGGCACTAGTAGAGTAAGATTAGAATATTCCCCATCTAATGGAGGAACTTGTTTTGATGGATACCATTTCTTCCTAAGGGGCAAGGACTGGTTCAGGTGGATACTAGTGGCCACACACATGTTCCATTAATTCAGAATGGTTCCACATCTTGGTATTTTTTCTATAGTTTTTCAGGTCCCAAACTTCCAAGGTTGTTTTGAGGCCCTAAACGACGTTATTTTGGTGTGGAAACGCTCACTATATAATCAGAGGAAAATATCATGTGATTTAGAATGTGTGTTTCTTGGCTAGACCTTTCTAACGGGATACCAATCACCCCAAATGGAGATCATATGAAAAATTTATGCCCCAGGGAAGTTGGTGTATCAACTAACCACATTCGGGCCTGCAAACCTTTTGGTGTTTCATCTTTCAGGGTTAGGGTTTTGGATGTTTAGGGTTTTCTCATTGATGGTTTATGTTAAAATTCACTTTCTTCCTATTTTTAATCAACTTCTTACGAATGAGCGTAGCCAACACATCCCTCACTCTTCATGGATAAGCTACCACCATTCTAGCTAGTTTGTGTGCTTTGCATTTTACAGTGTTTTGTATTTCATTCATTAATATAATATGAGTTCAATTGTAGTATTGTGTTTCTTACAATATCTATGTGTCTTTCCTTGTTATATCTCTACCTTCATTTCATTCCCAACATAATCTAGATCAGTTGAAGTATAATAACCTGTATGTTAAGGGAGCAATGTATTTATGTAGCATTCCCCTCTCATTGAATCCAATAACAATTGAAATTTTTGGTCGATCCTAAACTTTGATTTATTTTATAAAAATTTGAGTCAATTTAAATAAAGAAAAACCATAGAGAAAAAGGTTCTAAAATGCATGGAGCTATGATCGTGTGAAGCTCAGGCTACCTCTAGAAATCTATCCGGATTTAGATCCATTTTTTTCCTAAAAAGTGGATTTGTTTTCTACAAGTTTAGGCTATTTTGTAGGGTGAATGGGGGATTGGATTGTTTTTTTTTTCATTTTTAAAGGAAATTGGAGATGAAAACCATACACATAATGGAACCATCTATGGAAAAAAATGTGTTTACTTAATATGAAGCTATAGTGAAAAAATACACTTTTAATAAGAACGGAGTTGTGTTTAAGCTTTAAACAAATAAAGCATTTGGTTGAATGAATTGAAAACATGAAACTAACATATAGAGATCAATGCATTCCCATTTATCAATGTGTTAGTGATGAAAACTAATGCATTTAATGGGGACATCCTATCTTCCACCAATTTGAATCACTACAGTGGAGTTTCTTGAGGGAAATCGATGTTAAAAAGACATATGGAAAGTATTGTTGGGAAGGGAGTGACATCTAAGTGAAGGGAGGCTAATGATTTGTTATGATGTCAAAATATTATACTCATATGGCCATTCATATCGCTCTTATATTCAATATCTCACTTAGGAAAAAAAATCATACACAATTCCAATGTCAATGAAGGAAATCCTTATTATGTAGAAAAAATGGCACTTGAATGGTACAAACAAAAAATATTTGTCGTTGTTTGATGATGTAGAAGTGGATATAGCTACTATGCTAAATGAAGTATATGTGAGAAAATTACAACAACTGAACTATTTGACAACAATAGAATGTAATGCATGGAGGGTTTGTATATCCAATGGAAGGAACAAAGTCAAAACAAATAATCAAAGACATGGCACATTCGTATAGGAAACAAATAGATTGTGGTGGAATTTTTGCATTCCTTGAACAAAAGCCTCCAAATTTGTATATGAATCTCCTTCTCCATCCACAATGAGCTCATCATCTCTCCTTCCCAAGGTATTTCCTTTCTCCTTGTCCAAAACCTTGGTGATTGTTCTTCTCATCTCCTCTTCATTGAGAGACTTTCTCACATCCATACATATATGTATGGCTATCCCTAGACATTCCACCAAGAACTTGGAGTCGAAGGGATGTTCTGCAAACATGGCCCAAGTTACCATGAGTCTTCTTGATCATGCGATAGGTTTTTGCACTATCAATTCTAGGAGCACTATCGATGGGAGGTGTTGGAAGAGATAGTAGCCAGAGGTCCACATTAGAATCCTCAACATTAAGCTAGAGACATTTCAAGTTCCTTGTATTCATCATATACCAAACTGTAAGGACTTCATGCAAGGCCAAATTTTTGGCCAGTTGAATGAATGGAATGAGATGGCCCCATGTGCCAATGATGGGACGACCAATACATGGGGCTTCTTTCTCCCATTATCAACCCTGATCAACAAGATTCACAAGTGAAATAACACCAATCCAATATACCAATTGAGAAAAAAATGATCGACATTTAAGAAAAAATTAGAACCATATGTGAAGCTTGTTGATCTTTTCAAATTAGGTTTTGGTCATGGTTGTCAAATTAGGTTGCATTAATATTAAATTCATAGAAATGTTTTGAGCCAACACTATTGTCCATAATGGACATGGACACTAACCCACCCCCATTACAAGTTTGCAAGTTTCTCACACTCTTGACATACTGCATGTATGAGCCTTCTCCAAGTATCACAATAAATAGTGAATTCATATTACATTGTTTGATATTGTTCTCCTTCTATCAGACAATAATAGATGATGTCCATTTATGCAATGCATGGGAATTTATAATCCAAAATATTGCAGGCTATATTAAATCAGACCTATTTTTGTTGAGCTCCTAGGATTAAGAAAACCCATTGTTCTATGACTGGGTATCCATAAAAGTAGAAAATATCATCACCCAAACGAGAGTTCTCTATAGAAATCTCCCAATCATTTCTATAGGTCCATGAGGGGATAGAAAGTTTGAAAGGGAGAGATATCAAGATAGATAGGTGATGGTCAAAACAAATCATAGGTGGCAAATTGTAATATGTTAAAGAGAAGGGACACGTGGCCGATTGCAAGTGGGTCTTGACTCACCCTTAAGAATCCTGAGATCCATAGA
>ML828869.1:82329-99313 GCA_009831015.1 Picea engelmannii
ACCTATTGGAGATGGGCACAATTAATCACCTTTTAATCTAAAATTCTAATCTGATGGCTAACAATTGAAAATGCTGGAATATTCTTAGTTGTCCTCCCAAATCAATGAATGTGATTTACTCTTCATAACTTCCTTGTATTTTTTAATGCATCAGTGAACTTGTTTACTTTTTAACATTTACCAGATCATATTAATAAATTATTGTACCACCATATGATTGCCACGTTTAACTGATTAACCTTTGGAATTACCACATTTAAGATTAACTTTTGGATTTTCTCAGCTCTATGTGCGTTTCAGTTGTCCTTGTGTTTCAATTCACCAAGGTGTTGTCCGTCCAAATAACTTTTGGCGTTCACCAGCGACAACACCAGCCACTTTGCGGCTGTGCCAGTAGTTTAAAGAGAAGAAACACGTAACCGATTACAAGCAGGTCTTGAGAGACGATGAAGGGTGGAAGAGAATCGTCCCCTTAAAAAAAAATGCCTTCAACGTACTTACTATTAAAAAAATCCTTCACCATAATTACTATCACATTTAAGGAAATAAAATAAGAACTCAATGTGAGAGTGAGTAGGGAGTGCTTACATGTGTAATGTACTCCCCTCGGTTTCCCTTACCCGTATCTGCACTTGTCAATATCTCTCGCCTATTGATTTTGTGTTTATTTCCCTACAAGAATCCCGGAAGGGAATGCATAACACGGTGGGAGCAGATGATTTATAACAACCAACATTGCCATCATATAAGTGTGGGATCCACGGGATGGGCCACGATTTCCCTCACTTCCATGGGATCCAACCTTGAAACTCCTACGATTCCATTGTTGAATTATCATTTTTTACATTCTTTTATGAATACTTTTTGAAGTGGTTTCAAACATTTACATTCTTTTATGAATATTTTTTGAATTATCCTTTTTAAAATGGATTTTGAACTCCTTAAGAAGAATTCAATTTTAATCAATAATCCAGGACATTGGTTTAACAATCAACCATGATATTGAAAATCATAAGCATTTTTATTTTTTAAGTCATTTTTTAAATACAATTTTATAGTTGTTAATAAGAAAAGAAAAATACATAGCTTTTAACCATTTTCATACTTAAAATACAATCTTTTTAATTAAATCATCTTCTAACCGGACTCGCTGTTATTTTTTAAATACTAATAGGAAAAGAAAATTACATAGCTCTACTTTGAATAATAAGTATAGAAATTAAATTATGTAAATTTTGTAATAAATTGATTTTATTTTTAAATATATATTTTTTAATTTCACTAAAATTTAGATGTCATATTTTAAATATAATTTTAAAATTTTTAAGTAGATGTGAGTTAAGTGATGGATTTAATGTTGTGAAAGGGTATATCATGGAAGGAATATTTAAGTAGATATAAACTATGTAATGGTTTTAAGGTTGTGGAAAGGTACACCTTATAGAGAATAGATAAAAGCCAATTAAAATAGAAATTACAACAGTTGATAAATTATTAAAAATATAACCATTTTTTTATATTTTATGATATTTATTGTCCTTCATAAATAATAAGTAATATCAAAAATTTACATTCTTTTAAGAATATTTTTTAAATTATCCTTTTAAAATGGGTTTAAACTCTTTAAAATTAGTAAGAAGAATTCAATTTTAATGATTGATCCATAACATTTGCCTAACAATCAACCATGATACTGACAATCATAAGCATTTTCATATTTTAAATATAATCTTTTTAATTAACTCTTCTTCTAACCGTCATGTGACGTACTGGGTGTTATTTTTAAATACAATTTTAAAGTTTTTAATAGGAAAAGAAGATCGGATTGGATGTCATTTTTAAATACAATTTTAAAGTTTTTAATAGGAAAAGAATATTACGTAGCTCTACTTTAAATAATAAGTATAAAAAATAGATTATGCAATTTTTTTAATAAATAGATTTTATTTTCAAATAAAAAATTAATTATATTTTACTAAAATTTATATGTCGTATTCTAAATACAATTTTAAAATTTTTAATAAAAAAGAAAATGCAAATCTGCCTTGTAAAATAGGTATATACGACACGGTTCAAAATGCGTGCAAAGTTTATAAAATTTTGAGGTTTACAATTTGATAAAGTGAAATATGTAGTATTATAAACTAGCACAGTCTTAAATTTGTGGTTGGTGAATGTCGAAAGGTTTTGGTTGTTAATCACTCAGACTTGGTAATCAGTTATAGTGAGAAAGTTAGTGGTTGAAATCACAATCATTGATTTATTGGGACGGCTACGAATATTCCATCAATATTTAATGTTGTCCATACAAAATTGATTAAGCACTAAAAACCTATTAAATGTGTCCATTGTCCATAGGTGTACACCTTTCGGCCTAATAATAATAATAATAATAATCTATTTTTAAGGTTAAGGCCAAGCTAACATCAAATTGGTGTATGAGACCCCTTGTTTATGGGACAAGGGACATCTAATGTTGCATTCTTATTGAGGCACTTTGATGTAATGTCTACGGAGGTATACATAGAACTTGAACTTATAACCTCTTAGGAGGAAACACATGCCCTCTGGATGAACTTGTGACCTCTTCAGAAGAAACACATGTTCTTAACCATTAGACCCACTGAGGTTATATGGTAAACAATATATAATGTACATATAAATGAAGCAATATATTTAATTCATATTTTTGAAGGAGAAGGTAAGATTGAAAGCTAAACAATAGGGAGGAAACTTAGATTTTGAGTTTCAACTTAAAAAATAAAGAGTATAAAATAAATCAAAATCAAAATTTCATCATATCTAAAATTTAAGATTATATTTTAATATTAAATAATAATATTTATATAGATTAGTTTTGATTTAGTGTAAATATTCATTTTACTTTAATATACATATTCATTTTAATTTACTTTTTATTTATTAAATATGAAAAGGATAAAAAAAATTAATGTCAAAATTTTATAATTCAAAATTATATTTTAATATTGAATTAATAATATTAAATTTAAATTTATTTTACTTCTTTTATAAATTAAATTTTATGTCAAGATAACTTTCTCATTTTATATACTCTCATATTCAATAAGAAACTTTGGAGCTGTAAGTAATTTTATGGTGTCCCCCACAAGAAATTTTTAATAATTTTTATTTGTTCATATTCAAATGCAAAGAACCAAGACTCATAGAAAGTATTCATGTAAACACTTGTATCATTATTTTTTTCACATTTTGGGTGCTCTCCTTTCCCCTTTTAGGGGAATATATATCACACTCTTAGTCTATGAGGATATACATTATCTCTTTTCAAATTGTATAATCTTCACTAATTGTAAGAGGTCATCATCAAAATAGTGGACCAACAACAATTAAGATTATTTTAATTGCAATATATTTATGATTCCTACAACCTATCCTTACAAGGTTGTAGACTTTGATTTTCTCTCCCATCTTGAAATGGTTTATGATGTTGGCTTGATGGAGATGGAGCTAAACATGAAATATTGAGGATGAGTAAATCGATATTAGAAGAAAAAATGCTTTACTTTTCGAAGAGCTTGTCCAAAATCTAGGAGTAACATTCATCAAATTGAGCTCTTCCTTCTACCCACATTACATAATGATTTTTGTGAATATTGGTTAATAAATAGATTCATAATGATTTTGGTCAAAGTTTATTAAGAAATAGTCTCAACATTGCAGAGCACCGTACTTAAATTTTAAAACATCCCATGATGAAGGTGATCCAGATGGATATCGGTGGCCACACACCTTTTCCAACTGGCTCAAAATAGTTTTCTAGTAATTTTGGCAATTTACTATTTTTAGCAGTTTTCACTTCCGAGGCCATTTTCAGGGCCTAAATGAAGGTTTTTTGGGATCGTCCCAACTCAATGATATTCAAAGGCATGTTTGAGGCCCCAAAATGAATCTCCTTAAATATACCTTTCCAACGGGCTATCATACGCCTAAAACGGAGATCGTATGCAAAAGTTACGACCCCATGAAGTTAATGTACTAACTTACCCAAACGGGGCCCACATGACTTTTGGCACTTCATCTCCTAGGGTTAGGTTTTTGGATGTCTAGAGTTTTTGGCATTCTTGTTTATTTTAAAAGGCCTTCAGAGCCTCATTGTAATCATCTTCTTGCAAATGAGCACAGCCGTCACATTTCTTCTCAGAGATAAGTCGCCACCATTCCAACAAGCTTGTTTCCACTGCATTTTACAGTTTCAGCTTATTTCATTAATGAATACAAAACTAGTTTTACTGTATCTCTGTTATTTTGTGTTAAGAATTTGTTAATAATATGTATTCATTTCGTTCTACACATAAAATCTAGATCGGTGGTATCAAAGCGGTCTCCTCCTTGTCGTCTTAATGCATGTCCCCAACGAGGTTAGAGTACAAAGAGTTGGGTCTTGATCTTGTTTCTCTTGAGGAAAAAAGCTCTTGCATGCCCAAGTGACCTCTCATAGAAGGAGAAAAGAAAGATGACAGGATATGAGATCCTTTCAAACTGTTGATTGAGGAATCCCTCATGCAATAGAGGAACGAGATGATGGATAGTTTCACGCAAATTCTTCGACAACTAACAACAGGCAACACATCTTCTTCGAGCGGAGGTGCCACCCCCTTCAAGGTACAAATAAACTTCGATATTCCTATATTTGAAGTTCATATAGACACATATGTTGTAGACAAGTGGTTGAATCTTCTAGAAGGGTATTTTTCTGTCCATAACTTCTCGAATAGAGAAAAGATTACTTTTGTTCTCCTCAAAGTCGTCCCCTATGTCAAAGATTGGTGGGAAACATTTTGTGAGCAAAAGGAAACAGAGGAACCCTCATTATTTACATTCAAATCCACCTAGGATTCCTTCAGGGATGTTATTAAGGAACAATACTACCCTATCGGAAGTTATAATGACTTATATACCAAATGGACCACACTGTGGCAAGAAAGAGACTAAGCAGTGCTAGATTTCACAAATATCTTCCATACCTTGCGCACCAAGCTAGGTATCAAAGATTCAGAGCGACATCTGGTGCTCAAGTATCGTGGTGCTCTGCATAGATACATCCAGACCAAAATGGAATTTCTAGACATCTCATCCTTGGGCGCGACCTACCGGTATGTTGTCAAAATCGAGCAGAAGCTCAAACAAAACATGCGGCAATTTGGGCCTGGGAACCCCTCACAACAAAATTCAGGAAAGGGCAGCCCCAACCCATAGAACAAAGGACAAAGCAAAGATGGATAGTATCAGGACAACCAGTCCAAGACGCAAGCAAAGAAGGACACTAGAAAGACAAAGAAGGATATCCAGAAGTGGTGCGACTTCCATAAGAGACCTTGGCATAACACTATTGATTGTCGCTCAAAGCAGTCGTTGGTGACCGAAGTGAATCCTCTGAATCAAATGTGGATTCTGACTCTAAGCCAGAACCAAAAAGGGGAAGACAGATCATTGACGTGGAACCCAATGCCACCGTTGCTACCACCAAGCTCCAACCTAGTGAACCAGACGAGCCAAAAGAAGGAGAGTGCCTCTTCCATTCAAAAATGTGGGTAAAAGGCACCCCAATGCACTTCATCATTGATCGCGGTAGCCAGAATAACCTCATCTCTACAAAGGTCGTCAAGCGGATGGCCCTACCTACAACGCCTCACCCACAACCCTACACCATTGGATGGCTCCGCCAAGGAAGCAATCTTTGCGTCAACCAACAGTGTCAATTGTCATATGGCATCAATCCCTTCAAAGATGAGGTATTGTGTGATGTTGCTCCTCTCAAAGTATGTGATGTTCTTTTGGGCCAATATTATTTATAGAAACGTCATGTTGTATATGAGTCTAAGCCTCGTAGTGTTATTATTACTTTGAACAAGAAATTGTATAAGATACCTGAGGCAGTCCCACCCAGTGTTATTTCCTTGATCTCTGCTAAGCAATGCAGGAAGGTCATCTATCAGATGGGGAAGTTTCTCTTCTTCGTGATTCTCTCTTAGAATAAGAAAAAGATCATAGCCACATCCAGGGTCTCTGCGCCCGACCTCTCCACACAACAGAAGCAAGTAGATAAGGTCGTGGAATAATACTTGGATATCTTCTCCTCACCTATCGAGGTACCTCTACACTATCAGGTAAAGCACCCCATCAATCTGACCCCCGGTGCACCGTTTCCCAATGGGCCAGTCTATCGTCTCTCTTTTTTAGAGAATGAGGAGATCAAGAGACAAATCCAAGAACTTCTCCACAAGGGGCACATCTGTCCTAGCTCATTACCTTGTGGGAACCCAATCGTGTTGGTATAGAACAAAGATGGAACCTGGCGACTCTGCATTGATTACCAGGCTCTAAATAAAATCATAGTAAAAAACCGATACCCAATTCTCTGAATCAATGACCTCCTTGATCAACTCATGTGGGATAAATACTTCAGTAAGATTGATCTGAAGTCTGGCTACCACCAGGTCCTGATAGAACAGACAGATGTATGGAAGACTACCTTCAAGTCAAAGGAAGGCCTTTTTGAATGGTTGGTCATGCCCTTTGGTTTGACAAATGCTCCAGCCACTTTCATGAAGATGATGGATGATATCCTACGACCATTCACCAATCATTTTGTAGTGGTGTATCTAGATGACATTCTCATTTACAGCAAGACTTGGGCCGAACACTTGCAGCATATTCAACAAGTTTTGCACACCCTACGGTAGCACAAGCTATACGCCAACTTGGAAAAATGCTCCTTCGGCATGGACAGGGTCTATTACCTGGGATACATCATTGATAAACATAGTGTACATGTGGATCCAGCCAAGATCCAAGTCATTCGTGACTGGCCAGCCCCGACCACACTCACTGAGCTTCGAAGCTTCTTGGGCCTTGCCAATTTCTATCACAGGTTTGTGTTGGGATTCTCCCATATTGCATGGGCCCTCAGCCAAATCACCATGGGTGGTGGTAAGGAAAAATTTGCATGGGGCCAGTCCCAACAACAAATTTTCGATGATTTGAAGCAGCGCTTGTGCTCATCCCCAGTACCTTCACTACCAGACCTGCAACATCCCTTTGAGATTGAGACATGTGATTTAGACTATGTTGTGGGCACCATTCTCACTCAACACGACCACCCCATGGCCTATCATAGTGAGACACTATCCGATGTTGTCCGTAAGTACCCTACTTACAACAAAGAAATGTAATCCATTGTGCAAGCCTACTGCCAATGGAGACATTACATTCTTGGGAAGGAGATAATCATCCACACTGATCATAAGCCACTGCATTTTATGCAGACACAAGGAAAATTGTATAATGACTGCCATCAAAAGTTTCCACATACTTGCAGCAATTCCACCTCAACATCAAGTATAAAACAGGAAGCATCAATCACATCATTGATTGCCTCAGAAGACCACCAATCGCGACACTCACCATGGTGCTAGACTCTTGTGACCATGAGACCTCTGGATGGCCCCAACTCTATGAGACAGACCTAGACTTCGCCACCACCTACCAAATGTTGGGTGAAAACATAGTTGTCAATAATTTCTATCTTGAGGATGCGTTGTTGTGTCGTCTGGGCCATATTTGTGTTCCATAAAGAGAGCAAGCGAAGTTGATATGGGAATCCCACTATAGTCGGGTGGCAGGACACTTCGGTGTCAAAAAGAGAGTGGCGATGCTACAGAAACATTTCTACTGGCCGAAACTTCGACAGGAGGTCAACAAGTATATCAGGTCCTGCACTACCTACGCTATTGCCAAACCAACCACTAAGAAACAGGGATTGTACACCCCTCTTCCTACTCCTGACAGGCCATGGAATCCATCTCAATGAACTACATGTTGAGCCTCTCGTCCACCAAGCGAGGAAATGACTGTGTTTTTGTCGTTGTTGACTTCTTTTCTAAGATGGTGATTCTGGTTGCCTGCAAGAAGAGCATCACAGCAGAGGCCACTACCAAGCTCTTCTTTGAACGGGTCTGGGTACATTTTGGACTCCCACAAACCATTGTCTCAGATAGGGACAATCAATTTCTCAGCACATTCTGGTCGAGCCTCTAGTCACTACTCGACACCAAGCTAACCAAATCCACGACCTTCCACCCCAAGACAGATGGCCAAACCGAGGTCATAAATCGAAAGGTTGTGCATATCATTCACATGTATAATTCAAATCACCCTCACACATGGGATGAGATCCTTCCCTATGTCCATCATAGCTACAACCGAGCCCTGCATAGCTCAACCAGCTACAACCCCTTTCAGGTGGGGTTGGGATTCCAGCCATTGGGTCCCATAGATGTTGCACTTCCTCTTGCGGTCACCTCGACCAACTCATCTCCTGTTCCAACTGAAGATGATAAAGCTACCCGGTTCATTGAGAGGATCCAGCACATCTACCAACAGGTTCATGATATCCTACAGAAGTCCAATGACAAGTACAAATAGCGCCATGATCAACATCGGGTGCCACATAAGTTTCAGGTGGGAGACAAAGTTTGGTCGCACTTGCAGAAAGAACGCCTTACAAGACCCCATCGGAAGATTTTCCCACTTCGTTATGGGTCATACACCATCACCAAGGCCGTGGGGATAATTCTTTTGAGCTCAACACTCCTCCTTTCCTTAGCTTTCACCCAGTGTTCAATGTGGATCTCCTTCGCCCTTATTTCCCACCATTATTGGACACCTTAGACGTAGCAGAACAACTGACACCAATAGATCTCAACCCCGACTGCATCCAACAGGTATCCAACAAACAGATTGTGGACACTCAGATCAAGGTAACTCGAAAACAAATGATCCATCTTTATCGAGTTGTCAAAGCAGTGCAACTCCTGCACCAAGGCAAGTGGCTCACCCGGGGCCAAACTCAGCAGAAATTTCCTCATCTGATGGGGGAACTCAACAAAATGGATACAATTTCTTCCTAAGGAGGGAGTACTTATCTATATGGATATCAGTGGCCACCCACCTTTTCCAACTAGCTCAAAACAATTTTCTGGCAATTTTGGCAATTTACTATTTTTAGCAGTTTTCACTTCTGAGACCATTTTCAGGGCCTAAATGAAGGTTTTTTTGGATCGTCCCAACTTAATGATATCAAAATGCATGATTGAGGCCCTAAAATGAATCTCCTCGACGATACATTTCCAATGGGATATCATTCGCCTAAAACGGAGATCGTATGCAAAAGTTACGACCTCGGGAAGTTAATGTACTAACTTACCCAAACGGGGCCCACATGACTTTTGGAGCTTCATATACCAGGGTTAGGTTTTTGGATGTATAGGGTTTTTGGCATTCCTTTTTATTGTAAAATTCCTTCAGAGCCTCATTGTAATCATCTTCTTTCGAATGAGCGTAACCGTCACATCACTTCTCAGAGATAAGCCACCACCATTCCAGCAAGCTTGTTTCTGCCGCATTTTACAGTTTCATCTTATTTCATCATTTAATAGAAAACCAGTTTTACTGTATCTCTATTATGTTGTGTTAAGAATCTGTTGGTTATATGTATTCATTTCGTTCTTCTCATAAAATCCGAATCAGAAAGATCCTTAGCTTGGAGGAGGAATAATATCAGATAGATGTGCCCTCTAATGTTCGAGCTACATTTTAGTTGCATACCATAGGAAGCGATGTTACATGCTACTAATCTCAAGCATAAATCTTAAATTATCAAATAGTTTAATGATTCAAACAGGTAGACTTTCAACCAAAGGCACACAAAGAAAACTAATACAGAAAATTATTCTTAACCTTGTTTGCTTATTAACCTTGCTTACTTATAAATTATTATAATCATAGTAAATAGGAAAGGATGAAACACAACCATGGAGAATATTGAATAGATTTTAATGCAATGCAAGGATTATGTGCATTTAATGATCAAAACAAGCAAGGGACTAAAAATCAGGGATAAGAAAAATACAAAACAACTAAAACAGGAAGTAAAATCAACCAATGTGGAAAGCAAAGTCACCAAAGTTTATGAAAATTCCAGTGATATATTTCTTAATATTGCTTAATATTTCTTAATACATATGTAGGGAGGGAAGAGTAGAATAAGTAGGACTTGTGGTAGATAATTTACAAATTTTGAATGTCTAATTTTCCTGGATCAAAGAGTTTTAAGTTGTAGAGTTATTGCATCCAAATAGGAAACCTTGATTACTGTACCAAAATAATTTACATAGAAAGAAAAACCAAAAAGAGACATGATATGCTTGAAACCTACGATGAATGGCAATGCTTACAGTTCTAATATGTTGATTCAAGATCACTAAGCACACAATCGAGTCTTTTCTTCCAATTATCTAAACAAACAGGTTTCTTATTTGATTGGTTCCACATGGATTCCCTCAAAAGGTGATACATTTATCAACATACGTACTTAAGATATATTTAAATATACATACTTTATACTTTATACAATTTTTGGAATATTAATAAAACATTCCTTTGGGTTTAAGCCCCCTAGCTTAACTCCTTTTCCCTAGACTCTTAGCCCCCCTTTCCCATTCTAGTGGAGTTCATCCCCCCATACTCTTTTACATCATTGTTCTACAACAGTGATGTGTTTTCATTAAAACTGAGTGTGTTTGCAGTTTACAAAAATAGGCTTGTTGGCCCGTCAGCTTCTGGCTCACCATCTCAATAACCATACAGGCACTCTGGACTCAAAATATATTCATACAAAGGCACTATGGCCCCAAATTATTATGKTTCATCATCTTTTATTTACAATTACATTTATATTTACAATGGGGTTTGGCCTAGGGGTACTACATTCACCTCCCCCTTATTTATGCATTGTCCTCGGTGCAATAGATAAACATATACAATCAAAATTCAAAAGTCTTCAAACATATGTAGATACTTTGTCCAAATAACATCATCATGCTCCCAAGTTGCATCCTCGAGACCATACTGGGTCCATTGTAACTTTACTATTCATATTGTTCGATTCTGGAGAAGGTTGCCTTTCTGATCTAATATGCATACTAGCTAAACTAGGAGGTCTCCTTTCTCTACCTGAATCACATTCCAATCAATGAGATGATTAACATCAGTTACATAATTTTTAAGCAATGATACATGGAATACATTATGAATACACATTGATGAAGGTAAGGAAATAATGTATGCTACATGACCAATCCTTTCTAGGACTTCAAATGACCCATAATAACAAGCTGCTAATTTTGAACAATTTCTCAACTTTAGGGAACTTCTCTTGGCCTTTACTTTTAAAAACACATGGTCACCCACTTTGAACTCTTTTTAAGTTCTTCCCTTATCGGCATAATTGTTTTTTTTCTTGGGAAACCTTTAAATTGTGCTTTATTCTCACCATCTGCTCTTTCATTTCCCTGAGTAATTCTGGTCCAACCACTGTTCTTTCTATTGGGTTGTCCCAGCGCACTAGTGTGTTTCATTTTCTTCCATAAAGTGCCTCAAATGGGATCATCTTTAGAGATGCTTGATACCCATTGTTATAATAAAACTCCACTAAATGAAAATAATCCTCCCATTTGGATTGTTTATCCATCACATACATCCTCAACATATCTTCAATCACTTGATTCACCCTCTCTGTTTTTCCATCCGACTCTGGATGATAGCTTGTGCTAAAGTTCATATTAGTCCCAAATCCTTTGAATAATTCTTTCCAAAAATTTGATGTAAATTTTGGATCTGTCTCAAACACAATTGTCTTGGGTATACCATGTAGTCAAACAATTTCTCTCATATAAATATCTGCAATGTTGTTTTCCTTGTGAGTGAGATTTAATGGAATAAAGTGGGCAACTTTAGTAAGATTATCCACCACCATCATGATGGAATCATATTGTTTGGTTGTTTTGGATAGCTTGGTGATGCAATCCATTGTTACAACTTCCCATTTCCACTCAATAATGGGTAATGGTTGTAGCAGGTCAGTTGGGTGTATGTGCTCGACTTTGACTCTTTGACATTCCAAACACTTGGCAATAAAATAAGCAACCTCTTTATTCATACCTAGAAAATAATATTGTCTCTTGACAACTTTAATAGTCTTATGGTAACTTGGGTTTCCAGCATAAAGAACATTATGCATTTATTTTAATATCATATTTTTCAATTACTGAGAATTTGGCACATAAATTCTACCTATGTACAAAATAATTTCCTCCTCTTTTAACCCAAAATTCTCAATTTTTTGCTACAAAATACCTCATTGTAGTTTTGTCTTTATTTCAATGTACTGTAGATCTGATTTTGCAGCCTCTAAAATTATTTCTTTTAAATTTTATGTGTACATGCTAATGGTTGTAGCATACATCTCATGCACTCTCCGGCTAAGTGCATCAACCACCTTTTTCTCCTGACCCTCAATGTTCTTTATATCAAATTCATCTTCACTGAGGAATTCTAACCGCCTGTTTTTCCTATCATTTAGAGTTGGTTGTCCAAATAAATATTTCAAACCACTATGGTTTTTCCTCAACTCATTTTTTTCCCCATGAGGTAGTGCCTCCACATATTCAAGGAATTCACTATGGCAGCCAATTCCAAATCATGAGTAGTATGGTGTCTTTCATGTTCCTTTAATTTTCTTGATTCGTAGCACACCACATGTCCATTATGACTAATAAATCCACCAAGTTCTTCTTTACATGCATCTATGCATACAATGGAGTCTTCATTTGGATCAACAATCCTCAATATAGGACACTAGTCAACAAATACTTCAAGTGTTGGAAACTTCTTTCACATTCTGATGTCCACTCAAACTTCTATTGGATCATGTTGTCATTGATGCCAATGGTTTGATTATTTGGGAGTGATCCAGGTGGATATTGATGGCTACCCACCTATTCCACTTGTACCCCCACCATTGCTTCTTTCAATTTTTTCAGTTTCCGCACAATTTACTATTTTTAGCAGTTTTTCGGGTCCTGAACTTCCGGAGCCATTTTGAGGCCTTAAACGACGTTTTTTGGGAAAACAAGGAGAAACATGGAATATAGATTAATTTTTCTCACCCAAAAGTTGTAGTCCTCGGATAGATATTTCTAACGAGGTATAGAATGTGTCAAACGAAGATCGTATGCCAAAGTTACGTCCCCGGGAAGTTGATGTACCAACTTACCCAAACGAGGCCCATAGTCTTGGTGTTTCATCTCCTAGGGTTAGGTATTTGGATGTTTAGGGTTTTCCATTGTTTCTCAATAATAATAGGCCTTCGAGCCTCATTATAACATAGTTCAGAGGCCAGTAGCCACCATATCTCTTCTCAGAGATAAGCTACTAGCGCCCTAGCTAGTTTATTTCCATTCTATCTGTAAGCATATTTCAGTCAATTGTTATTAATGAAATGAAGTCTTATTTCCGCAGCATCTCTATGTTTATGTGTATTTATGTATTTCATTGTGTTCCTACATAAATCCAGATCAGTGGTATCAGATCGGTCTGCTCATTCTCGATCCTTCTTTGCATGTCCCCAACGAGATCGGGGTATAAGGAGTTGGGGCTCGATCTGGTTGAACCTTTGCAAGATCAGCCTCGCAAACCCCGACGACCGCCCATGGGGGAAGAAAAGAAAGATGAGGGAGCAGAAGATACTATCAAAATGTTGCTCAAGGAGGCCCTCGAGAAACAAAGGAACGCGATGATGGACAACTTTGCCCAGATTCTTCAACAGATTCCGACTGGCGGCGCATCGACATGCAGAAGCCACTCTGGAGGCGCCACTCCTTTTAAGGTACAAGTAAACTTTGACATTCCCATATTTGACGGCCAAATAGATGCACATGTCGTAGATAGATGGTTGAGTATGTTAGAAGGATATTTCTCGGTTCATGACTTTTCCGACCGAGAAAAGATTATTTTCGCACTCCTCAAAGCTGCCCCCCATGTCAAGGACTGGTGGGAAACCTACTCCGAGCAAGAGGGTGAGGGAGAACCCTCTTTGTTCTCGATCGCACCCACTTGGAATTCTTTCCGAGATGCCATCAAGGAACAATATTATCCCGTTGGGAGCTATGAGGACAAATACATACAATGGACTATGTTGCGGCAACAAAGGGACCAAGATGTGCATGAGATGACGAATTTGTTTCATACCCTACGCACAAAGTTGGGTATCAAAGATTCAGAGAAACATTTGGTGTTAAAGTACCGCATTTTTCTGCATAGATACATTCAGGAGGAAATGGATTTCCTCAACATCTCCTCGCTTGGTGTGGCATACCGATATGCTGCCAAGATTGAGCAGAAGTTCAAACAGAAGAAGCAAGACTTTGGGTCTACAAATCAGAAGCAAGGGAAAGGTAATCCCAAACCGCAGAATAAAGGACCAAGCCAAGGTGGGGCAGCCCAGTACAACCCGCCAAAGCCACAAACAAAGAACAACACCATGAAGCCAAAAAAGGACATGGGGAAGTGGTGTGAGTTCCATAAGAGCTCCACTCACAACACAAGTGAGTGTCAGGCCAAGCAGTCACTGGTAGCCGAGTTGAAGGCTTCTGAATCAGATACATGCTCCGACTCTGAATCAGAACCTAACAAGGGGAATGACAGGGGGAAGCAGATTATTGATGCGGATACCAATGCCATCGTTGCCACCATGAACATCCAGAAGGAGGAACCAGAAGATCCAGAGGAGGCAGAGCGTCTCTTCCATTCCAAGATGTGGGTAAAGGGTTCCCCGTTGTAGTTCATTGTCGACAACGGGAGCCAGAAGAACCTCATATTGGTAGAGGTCATGAAACGATTAGGCTTTCCGACCACAACACACCCACAACCATACACCATCGGATGGTTGCACCAAGGACGGGACCTCCGCGTCAGTCAACAATGTCACCTTCCCTACATCATCAAGCCCTTCATGGATGAGGTATTATGTGACATTGCTCCTCTTGATGTTTCTGATGTATTATTAGGCCAACCATACTTGTGGAAGAGACATGTTGTGTATGAGTCCAGGCCTCGTGTTGTTATTATCACTTTGGGCAATAAGCTATACAGGATACCGGAGATAGCACTGCCTACCGCCATGTCTTTGGTTACTGCAAAACAATGCAGTAAGCTCATTTCCAAAACCAGGAAATTTGTTTTCCTGATGATTCGCCCTCAGGGAAAGAGGAAGACTGTGGCCATGACCTCCAAACAGGGCCCTGCTGCACGAAAACAACAGATGGATAAGGTCGTGGAGGAGTACGAGGACATCTTCACCTCCCTCGCAGGGGTGCCTCTACACCACTAGGTCAAGCACTCCATCGATCTAACCCCAGGTGCGTCGTTGCCCAATGGACCCATCTATCAGCACTCCATCCTGGAGAATGATGAAATCAAGAGGCAAATTCAGGAGCTGTTGCAGAAAGGTCACATCTGGCCGAGTTCATCACCCTGTGGGAGCCCGATCATATTGGTGCAGAAGAAGGATGGGACTTGGAGACTCTGCATTTACTATCGGGTACTGAACAAGATCACTGTCCGGAATAGGTACCCGATACCACGGATTGATGACCTTCTGGACCAACTCAAGGGGGCAAAATATTTTAGCAAGATCGACTTGAATTCTGGGTATCACCAGGTACCAATCGAACCCTTTGATGTGTGGAAGACTGCATTCAAATCCAAGGAGGGCCTTTTCGAATGGTTGGTCATGCCTTTCGGGTTGACGAATGCCCCTGCAACATTCATGAGGCTAATGGACGACATACTGCGGCCATTCACCAACTCATTTGTAGTGATGTACTTGGATGACATTCTGATCTTCAGCCAGACTTGGGAAGAGCACCTCCACCACATCCGACAGGTCCTCCAAACACTGCAGCAACACAAGTTGTGTGCCAATTTGGAGAAATGCACTTTTGGCATAACCCAGGTTTAGTATCTGGGATACATTATTGATGAGCGGGGGGTGCATGTGGATCCAACAAAGATCCAATTCATTTAGGATTGGCCAGCCCCAACCACCCTAACAGAGCTCCGCAACTTTTTAGGTCTTGCCAATTTCTATCACAGGTTTTTGTTGGGATTCTCTCATATCACTTGGCCCTTGAGTCAATTCACCAAGGGAGGAGATAAAGCAAAATTATTTTGGTCTGAATCTCAACAGAAGGCGTCCGGGGAGTTGAATCATCGCTTCTGCTCTGCACGAGTGCTCACATTACCAAATTTGCAACAACCATTTGAGATCAAGACAGATTCCTCTGACTATGCTATCGGGGCAGTCTTACTCAACATGGGCATCCAGTGGCATATCACAGTGAGACACTTTCTGACACAGTCTGGAAGTATCCCACTTATGACAAAGAAATGTATTGCATTGTGCAGGCTTGTCGGTAATGGAAGCATTACATTTTGGGAAAGGAAACAATCATCCACACAAACCACCGACCCCTGTCGTTCATACAGACACAAGGGAAGTTGCAGAACGATCACCATCAGAAGTGGTCCACATACCTGCAACAGTTTCATATGAACATTAAGTACAAAAAAGGCAGCACCAATAATGTTGCAGACTGCCCTAGTCAACCACCCATCGTGGCGCTACCCACTGTGCTCAACTCTTGTGGGCACGAGACTTCTGATTGGCCTCTTCTCTACACAAGTGATCTAGAATTTGGCCACACATACAATACACTCTTGGAGGGTAAGCAAGTTCCCAATTTTCACCTCTAGGATGCCTGCTTTGTCACCTGGGACACCTTTGTGTTCCTTCAAGCGAGCGTACCAAGATTATTTGGGAGGCACACTACAGTCGGGTCACCAAGCATTTCGGGGTTGAGAAAACCGTGGCAGTACGAAAAAAGTATTTCTATTGTCCAAACCTTCGACAAGATGTTGGGAAGTACATCAAGTCCTGCACTGCTTGCGCCATTGCCAAACCGACCATCAAGAAGCAAGGCCTCTATACTCCGCTTCCTACCCCCAGTCGACCTTGGGAATCCATCTCTATGGATTACATGTC
>ML828870.1:24144-64323 GCA_009831015.1 Picea engelmannii
ATGAACGAGACTTGTATGTACTAGCTACACATGCATTTCTTGTGCATGTACACTAGTATGAATGAGTTTCTTGGCTTACTTACTAATAATGATGGTTATTTGTTATGAATGTGTGAACCATGTTTCTTTTCCCTTGTATCATAGAATACTTTAACTTCAGGACGAAGTTTCCTAAAGGGTGGGTGTATGTAACAACCCTAGTTAAATGATTTCTTAAGGTTTATCAGGTATAATTAATTAAATAATTAACTGTCCTAATATATTTTAGTTAAACAATGATTATTTACTAATAATATTAATTAATTAATTAATTAGTAATTGTTTATATCTATTGATTGATTAATTAATTAATTAATTGACTCATTAAAGGTTTGGGTAATGAATTAAAGGGCTTAATAACTTTAATTTATTTATTATAAGACTTTACGTATGACAAGGGATAGGGTATTGAATGGAGGGATAAGGTAGTAAATGGAGGGATAAGGTAGTAAATGGGGGGATAAGGTGGGTGGCCTTAAATGAAGGAGGAGGCGGTGAATGGGGGGATATGACTGGGCAGAGGCCTTCGGGAGTGATTATCAAAATTTGGGAGAGGAGCATTATTGGAGAAGAGGATTGTATTTTCGGTTGGATATTTTTCTGGTTTTGGAGTTTGGGAAAACTGTTACAAGGGTGCACCAGGTTGCTGGGAGTTTTGGGCTCGGGGGCCAGGAATCCTCACGGAATTCCTAGATCTAGGGAGCCAGATAGACTCTGTTCCTAGCTGGCAGGGAGGAAGATTCAGTTTTGGGCAGAGTTTGGGCAGAGCAGCAGAGAGGACAACCAGAGATCGGGAATTTAGCATCAGGTCGAGGTATTTTATTTATGTATTTTCATGATTATGTGGTGTTATGTGGATGGTTATGTAATTTATTGGCATGTTGTTCATAAATTTAAATTTCTGTTGCTTATATGATGAATAATGAAATTGCTTATTGCTTATACGTCGAAATAATCTTAATTGTTTAAATTTACGAATTTTATTAGGCTTTGTTAAAATAGGTTTTTATAATTCCGACACCGTCCCAGTTCCTCTCTGGAGGGTCTAATCCACATTTTGTAGGAGGATTCAGACCCAGTGGCTCTACTACCTTTGGAATTTCTACTCCATTATTCACTTCTGGTTATCAAATTCCTATTGGGGGATAGTATAACCTAGGGGGGGGAATTCAATTTGGAGGTCAAACCCAAATTGGGGCATCATCCTCACTTGGAGGACAATCCCTACATGGAGGATATAATCCACAGTATAATCCATAGTATGGACAGAACATCCCCGGATCACTAGCCCAGTATTGGAATCTTCTTATTCAAGTGAATCCACGATCATCTGGGGGGAAACAACCTCAGGTTAGATCTTTTATACCCCCTAGTTTGCGCTAGTCATACCTCATTTCTTCCAATCCCATTTGGGGTTTGCACATTCAACCTAGTGTCTCTCCTCAAGTGACCATCCACAATCAGTACAACCCTGTGGCCTACCTATCTCTGCACACACGCCTGAATCTGTTAGTACCTTCACCTCCCATACAAGCTGCTTATGGTCCTACTGGTCTATCAACGAGACTCCCTCCCCAAAGTTACCACTATCCTCCTGTGAATAGACAATTACCCTTTTTAGCCACCTTGGATCTACCTGATTTGTCTAGAATCTTGAATGATCCTATCTTGCATTCTCCCCACTGGCCTGTGATACCAGCCAAATTACCATCTAACATCCTAAAGTTTGATGGTAAATCGGGAGAGGATTCGAAAAACCATGCCATTACTTTCCACCTTTGGTGTTCATCCAACTCTTTGATGGATGATTCCATTCGGTTACGACTCTTCCAACGAAATCTCACGGGTTCGACTGCAAAGTGGTATATAGAACTACCACGAGGTTTCTTCACTGACGTTAATACCCATGCCATGGATTTCCTTACACACTACCAATTACCGATCCATTATGAAACAGGAACCAAGATCCTAAGTTCCTTCAAACAAACTAAAACCACTCACATCTCTGATCACATTCATGAGTGGAGACGAAGATGACATTTGATCAAACTTGAGCTTACCAATCAGTTATTGGCAGAGTGGTTCATGAAATCATTTGTAATTAATATCTCTCGTGATATTTCCATGGGTGGCGTTCTCACCGAAGAACATGATATTAGTCGCACTCAGTATCTCGACCTTGTCTATTCACAGACGAGTACTCTTTATGACTTAATCGCTAATGCACCTCGCCCTTCTACTACCGCTACTTCAACTACCCCTGTTGCTTCTCATGCGGTTGACGGTGTGATTGGAACTTTCCATACTCAACATCAAAATATACAAGCCTGTCCCAGCAACCCCAAGTCCAATGCTTCTAATGTTCAAAATGCTCCATCTCTTACTCCTCCCACCGAAAAAATTGATGAGGTTAACTCTGTTCAATCTACCACTTCTGGAAAGAATAAATCTAAAAAAGGGAAAGGTAAGAATAAGGAGGACAAGAATAACCCGTAGTCTGAGAAAACCAAAACCCAACCTGCTGATGATAAGGATAAGAAAAAACCAAGATACCCTTGCCTTATCTGTGGTGACAATCACTATACGAAAGATTGTCCAAGACGGGCCGAGGTTACTAATGTACTCATGTAACTGGTGATTCTAGAAAGAATGACGTTACACTCACCACTCGAGCCAAAGATTATTCTTCCTCAAAGGAGAAGGTTGACAATATACCCCCTTCGTTGGTTCAACAACCTCCTTCAACTTCACCTTCCAACGATCCTATTCATCTCGAAAGACCGAGTCTCGATACAATTCTTTTCCCTCCCCCAAAGGGTGTTGTTTGAAAGTCTGCCTTCAACCCTCATGCACATGCTGCCTAGAACTACAGTATTGTAGAAGATCTGGCGTAAGCACCTTTTGTGATGTCAGCCCTCGAAGTCCTTGCAAGTTTCCCTGCTCAACGGAAGGAAATGATAAAGGATATCGGTGGAATTGATCCTATACATACAAATTTGATAATTTTTTACCTTGAAGATCACATTCCGAGACTCCCCCGTCAACTAGCATTCCAAATCCAAGTTGTTGTCTCCGACAAGAACATATGTAGGAATGTTATTGATGAGGGTTCCTCCACGTGTGTAATGTCTGTTTCCTATTGGAAAGCCATCGAATCTCCTCCTCTTATTGAATCCCATAACACGCTTAAAGCCTTCAATGGCTATGGATTTAAACCCTACGGTGTACTTCCTTCATTGTCTATTACGTTGGAAGGAAAATCGGTCAACGTTGAAGTTGAGGTCTTTGATGCACCTCTCGATTACAACCTTTGAATTGGCTGTAGATGGATTGACATGATGCGCGCCATTGTGTCTACCCTTTTCTGTGTTTTACATTTTCCACATCAGAGAAAGGTCATCACTGTCGACCAGCTAGCCTTTTTCAACTCTGACACCCGTACTAGAAATGCCCCTTTTATTGCGAAGACACCTCCTGGGTATGAGAACGTTGGTGTGGGCCTACTTAAAGATTCCACTCTGATGGGTACTTTTCTGATCCCACCTCCTGATGTTCCACCTCCTCTGGTTGCCTCGATCAACATGATTTCCACCTCGGTTCACCAAATGCACCCATCTTCCACTCATGGATCATACCTGAACCTGGTGATTATCCTCGCTACGGAAACCAAATGCCTTTAAGTCCGGTTGAATCTGCCTATAAAGCCATTCAATCGGCAACCCCGTCTACCCCTCCTCTTGTTGATTCATCTCCTGACCCGTTCGCTATTTTTCCCATAGATGAGACGATTATGTCGGTTATGTCGATGGAAGATACCCCTTGGGATGATGGACATCATCGTTCCATTCTCTTCCTCGAACCACACACCATCGAGAGTTACCAATGGATCTTGACCCCGTCTACCATTGATGTCATTTCCACTATTCCCAAGACATCACATGACGTGTTATATGAAGGGAAATTAAGTAATATTTCACCCACCATCCCCCTCGACCTATCCATTAAACCCGGAGTTGTTGAAAATGTTCATATCGGAGCTTCGTGCTCTACTGAAGAGGTTGTCACCTATAAATCACTTTTCCAAGAATTTTGTGACATCTTCGCTTGGAGCTATGAAGAAATGTCGGGTATTGACCCTGATATTGTTGTACACGAAATTAAGACATACTTGGGTGCTAGACCCGTCCGGTAGAGACTTCGTTTGCTCCACCCCTGTAAAGCAGCTGCTATTAAGATTGAGGTAAAAAAATTCTTAAAGTTGGCTTTATTTATCCTGTGGCTTTAACTGATTGGGTATCCAATCTCGTTCTGGTTAACAAGAAACAAGGTACAATCCATGTCTACGTCGATTATAAGGATATAAATCAAGCTTGTCCTAAGGAAAAATTTCCCACCCCCTTCGTTGATCAGATTGTCGACGATTGCACTAGGAGCAAAATCTTCTCTTTAATGGAAGGTTTCTCCAGCTATAATCAAATCAACATATTTCCCGCAGATCAATACAAAACCTCTTTTATTTGTCCTTGGGGCACCTTTGCCTACCAGAAACTACCCTTCGGTTTAAAGAACGTCGGTGCGACTTTTCAACGTGCTACGTCTTATGCTTTTCATGATATTAAGCACATTGAACAACCATATCTCTATGACCTACCAGTGCATTCCATGCATCGTAGTGACCATCCGGCCCACCTCCGATCCATTTTCCTTCGTTGTCGGTTCTATCATATACGCTTAAACCCACACAAATGTGTTTTTTGTGTGGAGTCCGACTGACTTCTAGGTTTTATCGTGTCACTCCAGGGGATAAGGGTTGATCCTTTGAAGGTCGAGGCAATCCTCAATCTCCCTCCCCCTTCTTCACTTCACCAACTTCAAAGCTTGCAAGGGAAGTCAAACTTTTTACGTCGTTTCATCCCAAACTATGCTCAATTAACGCTCGGATTTACTTGACTGCTTAAGAAAGGTTATGAGTTTGTATGGGATTCCACTGCCAAAAAATATTTTGAAGCTTTGAAACTGACTTTAACCCGTATCCCGTTACTTTTCCCACCCGATTATAGTCGAGATTACTTCCTTTATATCACTGCTTCGAACTCTACCATCGCTATGGTTCTAGTCCAGTAAGATGATTCACACGACGAACATGTCATTTATTATTTGAGTCGAAGTCTCACGACTACCGAAGCCAAATACTTACATGTTGAAAAACTGGCCTTGGTAGCTGTTCAAGTTGTCCAACTATTCCGTCACTATATCTTACTATGAAAGACCATTGCAATTTTCAATTGCAACCCCATGTAGCACATTCTTACATGCCAATTGCTAGGGGGAAAATACTCCAAATGGATATTAATTCTCCAGGAGTTTGACTTAGAATTCGAACGTGCTAATTCCAAGAAATCCTTGGTGTTTGTCGAACTGATATGTGACCTTCCTTGCACTAAGACAAAGAATGTAGCAGAGGATTCTTTACCCGATGAATCAATTTTTCTGATCAGTTTTGATGACCTTTGGTATGGGGATATCATTATCTATCTCCAAACTCAGAATTTTCGGCTCGATTTGTCTAGCGCTGATCGTTGTCAAATACGTTACCAAGTCCGTCAGTATATTATCCTCGGTGACACTCTTTATCGCCGTGGGGTTGACTCTATTTTTCGACGATGTCTCACCTATGATGAAGCTAAGAAAGATTTGAATGAATGCCACTCTGGAACATGTGGTGGTCACATGTCTGGGTATGCTACATCCCAGAAGATCTTACGAGTAGGGTATTTTTGGCCTTCTTTATTTAAATATTGTATTATCACTGTCCAAAAATGCCATGCTTGCCAATCATACAACAACAAGATAAGATCGCATCCTTATCCTTTACATCTTGTAGTTTTCATTGGACCTTTCGCGAAATGGGGCATTGATTTCATGACCTGTAACCCTCACTCGGCCAGGGGGCATGGATACATTATTGTAGCCATGGATTATTTCACAAAATGGGCCGAGGTGATGCCTACTTTCGACAATACCAGGAAAACTACAACCCTTTTCATATTTAATCATATTATTACTTGATTTGGGATCCCGTAAGCTATCGTTACTGATCACGGTAGCCATTTTTGAAACTTTATGATGTATGAACTTACGAACAAGTTGGGTCTTTGGCATGAAAACTCAACCCCCTACTATCCACATGCCAACGACCAAGTTGAAGCAATAAATAAAATACTTATCACTATACTTCGTTGGATAATAGGAATCCATAAGACCACCTAGCACACGATGTTGTTTTCAGCATTATGGGCCTATCAGATGTCTGTGAAGTCTTCTATGGGATTTACCCCTTTTCAACTAGTCTACAACATTGAAGCCGTTATCCCAATTGAATGTGAAATACCATCCTTGAAGCTAGCCGTTGAACTTCTCCCAAACACCTCTGCCGAAGAGGAACATCTATTGTATCTTATGCAATTAGACGAGACCCATCGTGATGCCGCCCTAGTTATTGAAACCTAGAAGAAACGCGTAAAATCCCAATATGGCAAACATGTCAAGCCACATGTTTTCTCTAAGGGAGATCTAGATCTCCTCTATGAACAAGATTGTAACCTGCTAGGAGCTGGAATATTCGAAGCTATGTGGCGTGGTCCATATATCCTCAAATGAGTGTTAGAGAAGGGAGCTTACGAGTTAGTAGATTATGATGGAATTCCTTTGAGTGAACCCATAAATGGGCTTTACTTGAAGAAGTACTATGCTTAGACTATCTCTGCATGAGTACTTGTACTTTTACTGTACCATACTCTTGTGTGTTACTTTTGTGTGTTTTTTTCATTATTCGGTTTCGACCCCCAAATGCTTACCTTGCGTTGTGCTTGGTTTCCATATGTCGACGTCTTCTCTACCCTATATTGGCTTCGCTGATGGTGCTAGCCATAGTACTCAGAACCTAGCTTCTGCTGCTTAGACAATCTATGCACCCACCAACGAACTTATTAGTTTACAAGGTGTTTGCCTCGGTCGTGCAACCAATCATATCGCAGAATTTAGCACAGTCATTGAATTATTGACCGATGCTATCTCACTTGGGATTCATCACTTCGTTGTATGACTTGATTCACAGCTATTAGTACTCCAATTAAGTAACGTCTACACTATCCAAATTCCTACTTTGTTACGGGTATATCTACTAATTCGTCTCTTGGAACGTTATTTTGATTATATTGAATATCAACACATTCCTAGATGTCTAAATACATTAACTGATGCTCTAGCTAATTATGTGTTAGAGATACATTTGAGACATTTATAAATCCAATCACACATTACACATTGTATATAAAAGCAGAGTAAGTCGATAGAAGCCTCATGTATATATATAATGAAAAAGTTTTACAAAAAAGTGTTTTCCATCCAAGGAACAAAATATCAAAATATAAATCCCATGGCTCATACAAAATATCATCACAGATTCCGCTCGAAATAGTATCATGGATGTCGCTTGCGATACCACACCACTGCTCATGCTACCTGGCGAAGTAACCGACTAAGTGAGTCGGACATGCCTACAGTATGGCATTGATAACGCCTCGAGACCTCCTCGTTCGACATGTCGGGGATGTCTACCATCAAGCCTTCTATGTTCTGCTCCATCGCCTCATAGTCGTCGGTGTCCCACCCTGCTACCACACGTGCCTCTCCTCACCTTTGAATCAGATATGTGCTTGGAGGTCAATGCAACCCTACATCTGCATAGTCAAAAGTCTCTAATTAGTCTTTAGATCGAAAACACAAAAAATATCTAATATCCTAAAAACCATAAAAACATTATAAAGAAAAAAATGTCTTTCTTACCTATATCTCCCCAATGAAATCCCTCATGGAGAGTCAAGTCGGGATCACCTTGAAATTCTAGGTCGGCGTACAAATAATCATCAATCATTAAGATTTGGGGCCTTAACCAATCAAAAAATGCATCATTGTACTTGATTATAGGGACCGCTACGTGTTGTTCCATAAGGTCACACCACCGTTTCATTCTTGGGTCTCATGGGGCTGGAAACCCCCACTCTACTTGTAGCCGCAAATGAGGAACTCTTTCTAAGAAAGACACCAAAATGGACCCATACCCAAACTTCTTTAGGTCTCCTCTCTCACTTTTAGTGAGTTGTATCTTCATACTCCGTAGCAAACTGTAACACCAATTGAATACTTGAGGTACTAGACATTCAATGGCATATTGAAAGTAATGCTGGAGCACCATGTGTGGCGACGCGCTTCTTTCCATCTGTGCAATGGTAAAGAGGATGGTTCTGAGAGTCAAATCCCGCACACCTCGGATAGCCACTTTACCTTTGTGCCTTTTGGCATCTGGTTCATAGTGTCGATGGATATACTCGCTCATCGGCAAGCCACCACCTCGAGCCCCTTTCAGAGACACCTGTGCCCCATGATGGGATAACCCCATCAGAAAGTAAATATCCTCAATGTTCAAGGAGAGGACATGAACACCCACATGAAATACTTGTTGTTCCGCGTCCCACATATGGACCAAGTACTCTAATAGTCTTCATTGGGCTCTCATGCCTTGGACTACGAAAAACTTCAACAGGCTACATTGCTGAAGAGCATCAATGGTTCATGGATCATTCAAAGTGATAGAGTCATCATCTTCATGCTCACGTTCTCTCCATTCCAACATATTTTCAATCAAACACCTGCATTGAAGTAAAAGAGGACAGTTAGCATATTTATCCACCCTTTTTGGAATTCTTTTGGTTCAACGCTTGCTTTTATTTTTTAGTTTTCGGCTGCCACAACTGAGCTTCAATTATAGTGTGGGATTTCCATAGGAGGGCCATTGGGCACCTGCGGAAATCCTTTATTTCCACAGGGCCTGATATAGGCCACCTGCGGCGGCCCCAACGCATGCCTACCAACCCCAAAATCACCCAAAAAATCATTTTTTAACCACTAAAAACGAATTTTAAACCATTGAAAAGGAAGAAGATGAAGTACTTACTGTTTTCATGGAAACCGTTCGTCGATTGATCGCCCATGCTCTTCACGATCACCCGCCGAAGTAAAGGGTAAAAAAGGGTTTTTTGACAAGTTCTTCACCAAACACAAATGAAATGGTAAAAAAGACCTCTTGCTCTTATTTATTTCATTTTTTCCTTTTTTAATAATATTTTATATTATAAAAAATGTGTTTCGTCATAAAACCTCATAACTAATAGTTTCGTAAGTGTGTTGTTTCTTGCAGGAGGAAGACTAGAGTCCTAATTGATGTAATATGGATCTTTGTTTCGTAATTTGTTTTCTCTTTGCTACGCATATCGATACTTTTTAGGGTTTTTTAGTAAAATCTCGAGTTCACTCTTCGTTCGTTCTCATGCTCGAAAAATTATGAGAACGCAACCGAGTATACTTTTTTCATCCTTTTGTACTCATCTTTTTAACATGAAAAATGACACACATGGAGTATCATTTAAGCTCTTTTCACACTCCATAAAAATGAAAATATTGTTGAGCAATCTTGTTCTGTTCACGCTCGTAAAAGTATTTGAATAAAACGTTTGATGGGTGATATTTTATCACTTTTTCGGTCCTATCGAACTATCTTATGAAAAAGGAACTGAGAGAGTTCTCTTTAAAGTGTTTTTCAGACTCTATAAACACGAAAAACTCCTAAGTTTTCTATCTTTGGACTCATTAAACAAACATCAAAAGACCCACATGGGACCGAAACACTCCTTCTTAGGGTTCGCTAAAAATACTCCGAGGGACTTGTCTGAAGGATGAGCTTAATTTACAAGCATATGTTATCCTCCTCAAGCTTGCGTAAAAATAAAGAGGTACTCGCCAGAAATGATGGGGGAAAATTTGGGAAAGAGATGTGTTTATGTACCTGTGTTAGTGGCAGTACTAGTCGCTCTTGAACATGACAACCCCTTCGTCATTTGAATCTGGGTTGGGAAATCCATTTGTCTCTCGTTTGGCCTTCATCAAATTCATATCTTGGGTCATCTTTGAGTCAATGCTGCCAAGAATAGTGTTGTGTCATTCATATGTTCAAGATAAGTCCAAGCAAGCCCTCCTTCGAGTCGACCATCTGCATTGTCATTTCTTAGCATGTCGTCCTTCCCTGTGTCAGTTTCGAATCATTTTCATTCTTTGATCTACCCTTAATCTGTTACTTATTTCATTTCACTTATGGGGGATACATCAAGGCCCTCCTGTGACGAGTCTTTTTCCTGTCGACTTCAACTGATCATCCGAGAATAGGACTTAGAAATTGTTTAGTAATTTAGAGCCTGCATGCCTTAATGGTAGGTTTCTTCGCTCTCGACAATGGATTCACATCATTGGTCCCCGATTAAGAGATTTCATCGAGTGTTTGAATTCAGCTCATTTATTCACATTCGTTGGATTGCACTAAGGTACCTTGGGGGTCATTGACATCAATGGTGATTTCCCTCACACTTGTTAATGGTTTTCCTCAATGACCGATAATCAAGTGGTTTCTACCATGTTCGACTTCAACACCTATAATCGCATGGTTATATTCGTACTCATGGACGACGAGATTGAATACCCTGGATATCATCTTTTTGGCCCAGATTGCAATGGAGTATTTATGATTTGAATTGACACACATATCCACCTTGTATGTCTTGTGGTTGTGTCTGACTTTACACTTTCTAGTACATAGATCCACAGTGTATTTCTGGTGGCTATGTAAAATTTCGATGACATGGATCCACAGTGTATAATTGGTGGCTATGCCTTAAATTTATGATTTCAATCACTTGTAATCTGAGAATGGGAATGCCTACATCATAAATGGTATAATTCTATGCATATTCTTGATTGTTTGCAGGTTCTTGATTGGTGCGCTCCTTGTTTGTGACACACACGCGCATTTTACAAAGTATTTTGGCTGTCACATGTTCTAGCCTCATACTTTGGGGGGAATTATGTTACACATTATTTTGGTCACTTTGATGATGACCCCATAGGCATGTGTTCAGACTTCCAAAACAATCTTTCACATCAGGAAAATGGTTGAGTTCTTCCCCTACAAGGCACATTTTTAGAATGATGCCACAGACTGACAGTGGTACACAGTGCGGAAATCAATGATTTCTACAGGATTCTCTATGCTTGGCCTGTGGGATTTCCGCGTGCTACTATATAGGTAGGGTGCGGCGGCTCTTGAAGCTAAGAAAAGGAAGAAGTTTCACGACGTTTCTAGAAGGAGAATCTTCTAGAATGTGAGGTGGCATCCGTATGGTTGTGATCTCACTGTCTTTTCTGATTTGGTGGAATCATTCTCATCCTAGTAACCACTTCACCTTCTCCTACATAATAATGGGTTTCTCATGGAAAAGGTTAAGCAAGGTCAAGAAAGATTGAGCAAAGAATAGGCTGAAGACTGTGTGAAGAATCCTGATACAATTGATGCTTGAGGCCTCCATTTGTCCGTCAAGCTTTGTGGATTATCTTCATGCAAATTTGGAGCAAGTGTATGTGTGTGTTGGAAGAAAGGACCATCGAAAGGGAACTTGTGACATCAAGGCACTCTGGTTGTATCTTCCACTTTTACTTAATATGATACAACGACATGTCTCTTTCCCATAAAATCATTAGTGTTTTATTACACGACTCCTTGATCACATGTTTAGGTTTTCATTGAATCTATAATTGTTGCTTTCACTTTGGCTGGTTTGTGTCATTGCATATCTAATCTCACAAGAGCACCGGAGCGAAGCAGGGACAATAGAGATATAGGGAAGTGATATATAAAGGTATGTCATACACTCCTTCTTTGGTGATAAATTCAATGGTATCAACCTAGAGAAAGCGTCATGTCCTGTCTGGTTTTGTTCTAGATCCAAGTGGATCTAGGGAGATTAGTTTATGTCCACATTCACCGATTTATCCAATAACAGTGTGTGACATCATGCGTAAGAACCCTGCACACAAGAAGAATTTTATGTATACCTAAGGTAGAATAATGTTGGTAACCAAACTAGATGTTATTGATCCTTGGGTATTTGGCCACCAAAATCAAAATAATAATGTATGGAATCATAGGATCAATCTATTATTGATTCACAATGTATACTATGTATGCCATTAATTGAATGGATAGATTAAAAAAAACTATGAATTTTTTAGCACCTTAATGGTAACTTATAGAATAAATGCGCTATTATTTTCATGATCCATTACTATTGTATTTCAAGTGCAAGAATTTAAATTTATCCTAATAAGAATTATTTTTTCTTTTCTTGTTAGTTTCATTTTTAAACCCTAAATAGAATTTATTATAATACATAACTATTACTATTTAGTCAAAATAGCTATATTGGGTTCAATCATGCCAGGAAACCAATATTGTTGATATAGATTTCCCATACCTTTAGGTAAATTCGTAGTTTAGGGGAATCAAAAGAATGGGATTATAGTACTACTTGAAGATATAAGGAGACCCGTCATGGAATTAAGAAAATATTTCCATAAATTTCTACCTATCATTCATTTATAAATTAGTGAGTTGGTGGTTGCCTCCTAAGGACTAGGCTAGGTGAAATATTCACATACAATAGATAAGGCACAACCAACATCAAAAAGTTACAAAAACATAGATTGTCTTTAGGGAGTCATCCCTTGGGTCTAGTTGGTTATTATGAGATTGATACACACACACACACATGGTGATTTGATGATGTGTGTGTCCTTGCCTCTAGACAAGCCTAGGTGTAGTACCCCTTGTGATTAACCATGCACTTTTCACCCAAAGAAGATATCCACTATGGAAACCAATGGACCTCTCCTATCAATATTATAGATGTATTTGACATGGACACTCCAATTCATGAATCTAGAGTAAGAATAGGGGGACTAGTCAGGATCATGTCCCTATTAGTGACCATCTCAACCATGAAAACTTAGCATGAGAAGTTCAATGTCGAAAATCCAAGTGGATGATAAATCTTCATATCTTTGAGAAATCAAAGGAATTATTTAATCCCTAGGGTCCAATTAATAGAATTGGGGAAAGAGAATCACTTAACTACTAGAAGTTGGGATATGAGATGAGAATGTGGAAGGTACCAACCTTCAATGAAATTATTAGAAGAGAAAATGAAGTGAAAGCATGGTTGGTTAGCATTGAGAGGAACATGTTACTTTATGACTTCAAATCCCTAGAGAATACTAAGTTGTCTACTTATCAATTGATTAATGATGTGAACCTCTGGTGGGACCACCTAAAGAAGAAAGATAAAGTGGAAGAGAAGAATCTAGAATGGGGTACATTCAACAAACATTTTTAAGATAAGTATTTGACTGACATATACTATTGCAAGAAGGAAGACAATTATTACTTATTAAGGTAGTGCAACATGACTAGGGAAGAATACGAGTGAAATTTCATGGATTTAGACAAGTATTCCTATGAACTTAGTGAAATTATTGAGTTTAAATATTCATTGGGGGAATTGGAGATCATTTCAAAGACAATATCCAAACCTTCATGCCAAGGAATGTTACAAGGAAAATATCTCTATGGCTAGGGGTAAACCATAACAGACAGAAATGACTACATAAATCAACTCTAATCTCAGGTATGCTATATAAACAAATATGCTAACAAGACAAGATAAAGAGCCTACCTCATCCAGACGTTCGATGAAGTCCACCGTTGAGCACTTGAATCAAAGAAATACACCTGCAACTTGTCATCAACAACCAATAAACACAAGCATATGGTGATAATATATAATTTTAGCACATTCAATAGCATAATCCATCAACATTCATAACAAATACACCCATGAAATAAAAATTCAAATATTTGTGAGATATTAATTGGACGAGAAAAGAGTATTTCTATTAAAATGTAATCATCATAAGTGAATGAATTACAAACTTCCATGTCGGCATGGTTCAGAATCGAGAAACTAAGTCCCTTCTAGCTGGGCCTCCACCACTTCAATCCTCCACCAAAGGAAATCTCATATAAGAGAAACAATGAAGTTCTCAATCAAATAGGGAAAATCTTGGGGGCTGAACAATGTGTTCAGACTTAAAAGAACAAAGGGATGCAAACTCAATATGAAGTGAATAATTTCTCCATAGTAACTTTGCTCTCAAAGTTGAATTCTTCTCCTCATTTTCCATATCTCGGATTTGGCCCATTTATATCCTTCAAGTGGAACTGAAGGGCCGATTCATAACGTATCTAGTATATGGAAGGTCAAGGACCATGGATCTCATGATGTGACATGGAAAACCGACACCAATTTTTAATTCTGAGCACAAAACCCGATGTATGTGGGTTGTAGTGGTGAAACCTGCATATATGCATGTTGTACAATAGGTAGGGCACGTATATGTGGAAAACCTATTGTTTTTAGCTTTGGGATTTGCAAAAAGGGACTTCAAGTCTGCATAGGGAAATGGAAAAAGGCCTTCTGAGAAAATTTGCATAGGGTGAGGAAAATCTTGCTATAAAAGATGCCTCCTAATGTGTGAGGTCAAAGGAGTATCTTCGATGGCCGAAATACATTATAATACCGAGAAGTAGAGTAATGGGGACCTAGATGGAAGAACAAAGGTGGATAAATGCCAAAAGGATGTCATAGTCACGAACAAGGCCCAGTAAAACCAGTCTCAAAATCAATCTAAAGATGTGTGTATACAATGGAGTACAATCTGACCTCCCATGATCATTGAAGTCACATCGGTATTGGTCCCATGAAAGATAGAAACAACATAGGAAAGCTGCGACTATGAACTAATGTCTTCAATTCTTCTACACGATCTGTCAAAGGTGCAAGTATACATCGTGTGAATAAAGGATTTGAGTTTGAACACAATAAGACTTCATTTTATTACCGGTCATTAAGGTATACCGTTAACAAACACAAGACAACCTATTGATAATGAAAGTAGGTATCAAGGCACCAAGTACATTCTTACAAGTGTGAATAAAGGGGTTGGGGTATAACACTTGAAGAATCCATTGATAAGGATACATTGATGTATTCCCAATTATCGATGGCGGGAGAACCTACCACTAATGACTACAAGCCTCTAGGTACTCATAAGACTTTATGTCTCATCTCCAGAATAGATGGGATGAAATCGATGGGAGGATAAAGCAAAAGATTTCTTGTATGAAATCTACAAATGGGTGGTGGTGCCGATCCATACCGTGATATATGGTTTCCCACCTCCCAGGATTTCTGACAAAATAGTGGCTAATCTAGGAAAGATAGTTGACTGGTACGTCATTAAAGATCATTTCTCCTATATTAAGGTTTTTGGTTGTTAAGTTCCTCCACATGCTCTACCTGAATTTTTACTAGATCGATTGGTGTGTCATGAAGTAGCACATCAAATTGTGCATGGTGGAATTAGTAAGGAGCTGAAAGAAGTACAGAAAAGGGCATGGCCTGCCTTCCCCTTGAAGATAGGTACATTTTCTCTGTTGGATTTCATCCAATTGAAAGTAGAGGTCACGACCCTGGAATAAATCAAGCTGGTCAATATTGAATTCAAGAAGCACGATCCATTGAAGATTGTAAGTAATAACATGGCCCTATGTAATTTGAAAATATATGAACATGAAGATTATCCTTAGGATGAAGTATTCCCAAGAGAAAGGTCCTATCAAGAGGTCTTGAGTCGAGTTCAAGCTCTGGCTCCAGATAAATTGGTCAAGTTTTATAACTTCCAGAAGCATCGAAGAAATAGTCTTCCCAAAGTATTGCAGGGAGAGACCCTAATACCTCCAAATACATGACAAGTTGAGATCCATAGCTTGGAAACAGGGAGCTCCAGTAAACAGGATGCTCAAAAACGTTTGGAGAAGACTGATGTTTTGACTCATAAAGAAGACACCACATTGACATATCCACCAAGCGATCACACTAAAACTGAGACTGAGGCCTTGATAAAAAAGGGAGAAGAAAATCCACTGCCCACACTAGGTAAACCAACTACTGACACAGGCGGTAAGCAACCATCCACTGAGATAGGAAATCCTATTCAATCTGTTACATCCTTACAGTTCAGTAGAGGGAACCCGAGTGAAAAAGTTGTATTCATAAAATATCGTATACCTATGTCGGCAGAAGAGATGCCTCCTTCAGAATTCTTCTTCAGTAAGAAGAGAAGGGTGGTAGTAAGAAGAGAAATGCATCAAAGGGATGGTGTGACTATCAAGAAGCATAGGGTTCTATTGGATGGGCATGCCCTAGAAGAAGAATATTTTTCTACAGATGTTGCAGGCTCACTGAGAGATTTTGCAACAACAAACCAATTTTCAGTGGGTAACCTGAAGGAGAAGTTGAAGCAGAAGGACCTCCTGGTAAGCCAGTTGCAGGAAAAATTAAAGACCGTAGAGCAGGAAATCAGGAGTGAGATGAACAAGATTTTTGAGAAGATTAGAGTTTGTGATATGCATTAAATCCTACAGCTCAAATCCAATATCGACGAAATGCACAAGAACGCACAGGTGAGTAGAGAATGGGCCTTTCAGCAGGAAGAGTTGGTAAAACAACTACAAGACATAATAAACTCGATTGAAAATATAGTTGTAGATATGATAGTTTTTCAAATGAAGGCATTGGAGGTGCGTGAGAAGTTGGGATCAGCACAACAAATCCTTTTCACTAAGGTAGAAGTTGTCCATAACCATTTTTGGGTGGTCGATTAATCCTTAAATAACATTTTTTTAAAGGAAAGAGAGGTTATTGTTGCTCGGGCCACTTTCCAAGAAGCAGTCATGGCATTTGCAAGAGAAGGAGTATCTATGATCTCTAGATTGTCTCCCTCGGAACAAACCATAGGTGATATTATATTGAATACCTGGGAGACTAACATAGGGGAAAGTAAAAGAATGGCTAAAGAAGTGAAGAATGATTGTGAAGAAACTTTTCATTCACTCGACAAAGAGTCATTAGGTCTCGAAAAATATAATATCTTTGAAGTCTTGGGACAAGTTGATATAGAAAATCATCAACTTAATATCTAGACAAACATGGAAGAGGCTCGGGCTGAAATATTGCAATTAAAACAAATTTATATTATTCAGATAGATGGGTGGATAGTGAATCCATGTCTATAATTACAGTCTATAGCTTCAGAAGACAGGAGAATGGAAGGCAGACTGCCTCGGAAAATAAATTATATATGTTTGAGGAAAACAACTTAATAGATCCGTCCATATTGGTGGCACAATTTGTGGGCATGTGTGTCGACTGTGTTGAGCATGGAAAAGGCAACACTTCCGGGAACCAATGAGGTAACCTGTACACATCATTTGTGCAGATCATGATTAGAAGACCAGTTTTTTATGAGCTGGAGAACAAGAAGGAAAAACGCCTTCGCCAGCATAACAAAGAGACAAGGGAGATACAAGTGAAACATTTCAGATTTTACATTTTGTAATTTTACTATTTTAGAAATAAGGAGAATTCCAACCACAAGGGTTGAGAAATTTTTGTATAAATACATGTTCCAAATATTTCACCAGGGCTGCTTCTTGCTGAATGTAATTAAGAAAAAAACTCCTTTGTGAGAATTAATACAAGTGCAGATAGAGATTCCAATCTTTGTGCAGTCTGAGTTATGTTTCCTCTTTGTAATCCATATTTCTTGTTTCTTTAAATGGCTCTTTGATAAGTGAGTGTTTACAACTTAGTAAAACAACTACTATAATCACACCAAACCGGTCGTTCGTTAAGCAAGAAGTTTTTCCTCTGTATTTTTTGTCAGCAAATACAAGACCTATAAGCTACTTGGATAACTAAATCTATATCCTTTCAAGAGTGCATGCTTTCTTTTATTCTACTATGAACAAGATAAGATTCATCTCTGCATTGATGCCTTGTTTTGTTCAACAGTTTTGCAAGTTTCTCACACCTCACCTGATTTCAAAAATCGACTTGGACGACAAAATACGACCTCTATATTGTTCTATTTATTTTCATTTGAGGAATTAAATCTTATATAACCATCGGAAGAAAAAGAACTTCTTAAAATAAACCTTTATATTTATGATTCCTTGACATTATGCTTCTAAGCCTTAAGTGTAATATCAGGAACAACATCTTTTTGGCGTCGTTGTCGGGGACGGAGATACGAAGATATTTTTCCCTGGGAAGAACGACAAGGTAATATTTTGTATTTGATAGTGAACAAGGATTGAATAATGTATTAAGGATTTATTTTTCACTTGGCGACTCCACAATATATAAGCTGGCATTTGGTAGAAAGAATACCAGGAAGAACCCTGAAAAAGAGAAGAATACTCCTGTAACCGATCCCGAAAAACTTTTAAGACCAAGGGGAAACCCCAAGAAATATGTCACATCCACAAGTAAGATTTACCAACCCAAAGCTGTGCAAAATAATTCTAAGGTTCCTCTTGAACAGGAAACCTCACAAGAAGGTTACACACAAATCCACTTTAGAGATACATCAACTAATAAACCTTAAACTGGAGTTTTAAACCCCGAACCGCTTTTACCTGAGATAAAATCTGAGACTTTTTCGACTCCCCCCTCTACCAGTAAAGGTAAAGGACCCCTTCTGATACCCACTTTTATTTCATCGATCCTCGAAGTAAAGGTTTCTATTCCACAAAAATCTGAGGAGTATATCGTGTGTCCTGATTCAACTCCTATCGGTTCTCCTCTCTATATATCCTGTAAGTCTGAAGAACCCAACCCTCGTTTCCTTCTTTCCCCTTTTTCAGACTTTTCATCTCCTACTGATCTGTCTCTAGAAATTAATTATCCTCATTCTAAAGTAGCCTAAGGTACATTACAAGTTTACAAAAACCCCCTTTTCATCTCTCAAATTTCATCCCCTCACATTCAAATGGTTGTAATTGGAGGAGGTGGCATCGGAGGTGGTGCCTGAGGAGGAGGAAGCCAAGGGCCACCACCTCCCCCTCCCAGGATATTTTCCAAAGTAGCTGCTAGATATGCTCCTCTAGCCCTTGCCCCTGTCCTTCATGACCTACTTGAAAATTACATGAAGAATTTACCAAAGTTCACAGGAGAGGGAGATTTAACAACAACAGAGCACATAAACTTTTTCGACCAATTCACGAATATCCTCGGCATTGAGGATGAGGATGTTTATTCGATAATTTTGGTGCAAACCTTTGAAGGCCAAGTAAGAATTTGGTTCTGAGGGCTTCCAGTGGGCTCTATAGCATCTTATGACGCACTGGAAACCTCCTTCTTAAGGCAGTGGAGAGAGAGAAAATATCACTTGTATTACTTGAAAGAATTTGGGGTTTTGAGAAAAAATAATTCAGAGTCAGTCTTAGAGTTTATCCAAAGCTTTAATAAAATTTATCACAAAATTCCAACAGAAGTTAAACCCTCATAGCCTGAAGCTAAAGTAACTTTCGCAGGAGCTTTCGAGCCAGACTTTGCCTTGCTTTTGAGAGAAAGGAGATCTGTTGATCTCACCAAAATGAAATATGACGCCATCTAAATTGAGTCAAACATGATGGAATCTGGTAAACTGAAAGAAAAGGTCGAAACATGAAACAAAGACACTAAGCGCTTCAGGGAGCAAGATGGAACTTCCATATCTGGGAAGTCTATTGAGGACAAAATAGATGATATGGAAAAAACAATAAAAGAATCATCAAACAAGATCTCTAGAATGGAATTAGACCAGGCTAAGTCTGATCCTTTCTCAAGGAGATATTTCAAAATGAATCCAAATCCACAGATCCAGCAGAGACCGGTAAAAAATAAGGATTAGAAAATCAAAGCTCCTTTCAAAACATAAAACTTTATGCAACGCAATGATGCACAAGATTTTGAGGGATTTGATGAAGATATAGGCAACCTCAGTGATAATGACCAAGAACCTCATCTGACTAGACAAGATTATGAAAGGTATTTAGACCAGGAACCACTGTTTGGAGACGAGGTAAGTATAAATAATATGGGGGAATCTGATTATCAAGGAATCGCCGACTCCATAATGACCGAGCTCCAACAAAAATATAATTTAAGGCCTAGAGATAAAAAAAATTTACAATTGATCCACCGAAGAAAATTTTGTTGAGGATTAAAAAGAATGAGACGTCTCAACCATCCACTGAAAATTTAACGGCCAAAACAAAGACACTTGAGACGCAAGATACCAAAACGAAGACGGCTGAAACAAAGGCAACACAAACCAATATAACAAAGAAAATAGACACATATATATTGTCTAGGGAAGCCGAAAGGACGATGGGAAGTTTCAATCTAGAGAACAAAATCATTAAAATTAAAATACCGGTACCTCTCGTTGAACTGGAAAAAAATCCGATGTACAGAAAAAAAATCGCTAAGATGAATAATTTATCGGATATTGAAAGTCATGTGGATTCTATTAATTTGGAAGATGATAATCCTACTATAATGTTTGGTCTGCATATAAAAAATGCCAAAGATCATGTCGCTCCCTTTTATATCACACTGACTCTACATGATCATTTGCTACATAACTATATGTTAGATTTTGGAGCCTCACACAATTTAATGCCCAAAGACATTATGGAAAAAATGGGCCTCGAGGTTACTATACTCTACCGAGACTTGTATTCTTTCGATTCAAGAAAAGTTAAGTGCCTCAGCATGATTAAAGATTTAGTAGTTAATCTTGCACAAATCCTTGTGAAAAGTATTCTCATGGATGTAGTTGTCGCTGATGTTCCTGCAAAGTATGGCATGTTTTTTTCCAGGTCTTGGGGTGCTAAACTTGGAGGATCGTTGCAACTGGATATGACTTATGCCATGATCCCGATATTCGGCTGACATTTCACCTATTTGTACATGGAGACGAGATTGACATATACTGTAAGTGACCCACAAAACCCAAATAACTATCTAGTATATGTCATTGATCAAGATTTAGGGAACTGTATATTATCACTTGATGATAGTTTAGATGAATGTACAGAATAAATTGTATGGAAGAAGAAAAACAAAAAATAGAAAAAACAAATAAAAATGCAAATAGTGTAGGAGTTTGGAAGATGTATTTTGATGGTGATTCATCATGGGAAGGAGCAAAAGTAGGGGCATTGTTTGTAGCACCCGATGATGAATTTATTATTCCTTTCTCATATAGATTGCAATGGGTCATTGACTATACTAATAACGTATGTGAATACAAGGCCCTTGTCTTAGGATTAGAGGCTGCTAGAAAGTTGAAAATTGAAAATCTGATAGTTTACGGTGATGCAGAATTGATTGTAAAATAGATTAGGCAATAAAATCAAGCCAAGCATCCAAGGTTAAGTTTGTATAGGAACTTTGCCTGGGATCTGAACGAATTTTTTTTCTCGTCATTCAATATTCATCATATTCCCAGGGAAGAAAATCAACAAGCCGACTCCCTAGCGAAAGCAGTTGAGACTTTCATGCCACCTACGGTTTTGAAAGGTGAAATGTCACATAGAAATAAGACATCGGCCTTCAATACCCAATAATGTTCAACATTGGCAGGTATTTGAAGACGATGAGAAGATCAAACAATTTTTAGAAAAGGTCGATGAATTTTTTGAAACACATATTGATCAGGAAAATCAGAATGACTCTGCTTGGGTCATGCAGGAAGGTTAAGATCCTCATGAGTTCCAAGATAAGATTGATAATCACTGCATGTTACTACTGAAAACCAATCAGATTCCAAAAGGTTTGATCCCATTAGAGAGATTATTCGATCATGATGATATTCCCCTAAAGTCTACTTTGCAACCTCAGCCTGAAGAGGTTGAAGATTGTAATATAGGCACCAAGGAAACTCCTAAGATGGTAAAGATATCTAAATACCTTCCAACTGAAATGAAAAGAAAATATGTAGATTTACTCAAGCAATACAAAGATGTCTTCGCTTGGTCTTATGAAGAATTGAGAACTTATGACACCACTGTGATCGAACATAAGATCCCTTTAAAGAAGGGCATTCATACTTTCAAACATAAGCTCAAACAAATAAATCCTATACTGCTTCCCATGATAGAAAGAGAGGTAAAGAATCTCTTGAACGCAAAAATCATGGTTCCACTCAGATATTCCGAGTGGGTAGCCAATTTAGTCCTAGTTAGGAAGAAAAATGGTGAAATCAGACTATGCATAGATTTCAAGAACTTAAATAGATCATCCCTCAAAGATAATTATCCACTACCTAAAATGGATCATGTTTTGGAGAAAGTGGTCGAAGGTAATAGAATGTCCATGATTGATGGATTTTTAGGTTATAACCAAATTGCAGTCCATGAGGACGATAAAGAAAAAACCGTGTTCACTACCCCATGTGGTACTTTCATGTATGGTAAAATTCCATTCGGTCTAATGAACGCAGTAGACACTTTCCAACGAGCGATGGACATCGCCTTCATCGACGAAAGAGATAAGTTTGTTGTCATTTATCTTGATGACTTAATTGTGTTTTTTAAATCTGATGCAGAGCACTTAATACACCTCAAACAAACGTTCAAGAAATGTCGAAAATTCGGTTTGTCTCTGAACCCCAAGAAATATCGTTGTGCAATGCAGGAAGGTAAACTCTTGGGCCATATAGTATCTAGAGATGGAATTAAAATTGACCCGAAAAGGGTTGAAGCTATAGATACAATAAATATTCCTAGGAACAGAAAGGAAATCCAATCTTTTTTAGGAAAAATAAAATTTTTAAGGAGATTTATTCCGAACTTCGCTGAAATTGTAAAGTTGATTATAGATATGATAAATACAAACAGTAAGGTAAAATGGAAAACTGAAGCTAAAACATCCTTCGAATGTATTAAGAAATTTATAGGGGAAGCACCTGTATTGACCAGTCCTGATTACATGAAATAATTCTTGGTTTTCTCATTCGTATCCGAACAGACGATTGCAACTGTACTCCTATATAAGAATGAGGAAGGGTTCGAACAACCGATAGCATTCTTCATCAAAAGCCTCAAAGATGCCGAGTGGAAATACGACATACTAGAAAAGAAAGCATATGCAATGGTTAAATCCCTAAAATATTTCAGGACCTACGTGCTACATTCTAAAGTAATTGCTTATGTACCTACCAGCTCCATCAAAGATATATTGGTTCAACCTGATAACGACGATAGGAGAGGCCAATGGCTTGCCAAGATCCAGGAATTTGATCTTGAGGTCAATCTGACAAAACTTGTCAAGGGTCAAGGCTTGGCTAAGCTATTTGCCGAATCAAATTTCAAAGCACTCGGGATAAATCATTTGCAAGCTTACGAAGGTTTTCCAGACATAGATGAATTTTATGTCACTATACCTCCAACAGAGATCCAAGAAAAAATTTCTTCCTCTGCCTGGTATAATGACATAGTTTCATATCTCGTGACTCTGTAGTGCCCGAGTGATATGACTCCTTCCAAGGCAATAACACTGAAGTTGCACACGGTAAAATATTATATTGTTGACAACTAGCTATATTGGAAAGACCCATTGGGATTTTTATTGAGATTCCTAATAGAATTCGAAACAAAGAACGTCATAAATGATTTTCATGGAGGGGTGTGTGGAGGACACTATGCCTGGAAGGAGAAAACTTATAAGATCCTAAGATCTGGATACTATTGGCCGAAGTTATTAACAGATGTGAATGCTACAGTAATACCATGTAATCCCTGTCAATTATTCTCAGGTAAACAAAAACTCCCCGCACTACCCTTGACCCCAGTCAAGACAGAATTGCCTTTTCAATAGTGGGGTCTTTATTTTATTGGAGAAATTCATCCACATTCAAGTGCACAACATAAATGGATCTTGACCACTACAGATTATTTCACTAAATGGGTTGAGGCCATTCCGACCAGAAACGCTACAGACTCAGTGGTGATAAATTTCTTAGAGGAAAACATTTTATCTATATTTGGCTATCCTCGGAAGGTAGTTACGGATAATGCCCAGGCATTCAAATCTATGGTGATGGTTAGTTTTTGTCAAAAGTGAAATATTGTACTAGGATATTCCACAAATTACTATCCTCAAGGAAATGGATTATCCAAATCATCAAAGAAGATATTAATCACCATAATCAAAAAGGTGTTAACCGAAAATAAGAAATCTTGGCATGTTCATCTGAAATATGCTTTATGGGAAAATCAAAGGGCAGTAAGAAATCGATTAGAGTGTCCCCTTTCCAAATGGTGTATGGTACTGATGTGGTACTACCTATAAACCTGGCTCTGTCGGTAATGAAGCTCTGACAAGATTCAAAGGAAGAACCTAATGATATCACCCAAAGAATCAACCATTTAATAGAAGTGCAACAAAACAGGGCTGAGGTGGATGAGAAAATCCAAAAATACCAAGACAATATGAAATCCTTATTTGATAAAAAGGATAAATATAGGGAGTTCCTTCCTGACGACCTCGTTTTGAAGTGGGACGCTAGGAAGGAGGATGCCAACAAACATGAAAATTCGATCACATATAGTGTGGACCTTTCAGGTTCATAGCTTCTGAAGGAAAGAATTTGTTTTTGTTGGAGAACCTCGATGGGAAAATCCTTAACGCCCCCATCAACAGGCGTTACCTGAAGCACTTTATGAAATAAAATGTTTCCAAACTCTCAATGTATATACCGGTTTGATTTCTTTGTTTTGATTCGCAATTTCCATTTCTTTGGTAAGTTTCCACTTTCACTATAAATACAACCAAGTTTGTTGGTTTCATAAAAAACAGAAATATCAAAAATAAGTAACAACTACTATTTATTTTTCGAGATATTTCTGACATTTCTAGTGTTTATATTTATGCAGAATGCTCGTTGTTAATTGAGAGATAAGAAGGTATCATAAACATGTTTTAGAACATTAATATTCTCTCAAAACATGTGATAAATAAATGGTTTGCTTAGTTGAAAATTTGAGGTATGAGCTTCTAATCCACTGAACCAAGTTGAAATTTTCAAAGAGATTTAGCTAAATGTGAAGGAAGTCTTGTCCATATAAATATTATCACCTGATCAACAACGAGAGGAATATAAGAATTATGGCTTAATCCTAAAAGTCTCCTCTGAGTTAAATAAAATTAAAATATCAAAATAAAAAATGAAATATGAAATATGAATAAAAGATCTTAAAAGAATACAAGAATCTCTGAAAAAGCTTATGTAAGATTGACCCTGCTCGCAACAGAACTTTTGATTACTCTTACTGTTTTATCCCTCCCATCCCAAAGTTTTATTTTTCTTTGATTCTCTTTTTCCCCTTTTTGGTCTTCACAGAGGGAAGATTTCATTTTAACTTTGAAAACTCAGAAACATGTCTTAAAATAATGTTAGGCGAAAATTTACATGCCCCTCTAAATTTAACTGAAAGAAAGTATGTCTAGGTTAATCGTGACTACTTTATCCCTTCTAGCAGATCCAAATCGATTAGTTTCACTCAACGAAAATCCATGGAAAATAAAATCTTCCGATGAGGACTTTCCTGTAGGGGAAGGTGTTTTGAAGGTTGGAAGATGATTAACCGAGAGTAATCAAAGTGAGTTAACAAAACTTTGTTGCTAAATTACAAACAAATATCATCCCTGGTATTTTACATATAAATTGATTGCCCCCACTTTATGTTTTAAAAATATAAGACAGATGGTGAAAGGAAATTCATAAAATGATTGCCCCCATATAGTCCAAAAAAGAGAGATGATGAAAGGAAATTCATTAAATGATTGCCCTCATCTCATCATTTAAATGCAAAATGACTAATTGAAGTGGTGAAAGGAAATTCAATGAGGGAATTAGATAACTTCACCGAGGTACTGAACAGGCTCGCTGGTAGTGAAGCAATGTCTATGATATCTTCAAGGATGTTATACATGTATTATAATGTACTCTGGTAGTTAGTTCCCTTTTCGTCAAGATTTACATTCTAAGCCTATGCAGGACTCCCCGACTAAATCATTAAAATTATTTTTCCTTGATGTGAACAAAATCAAACAGAGTCTGGTAGACCGGTTAAAGTTGTTTCGATTATCTTAAGAAAATTCGAATACAGTTTTAAGAAAGAGGAATTTCAAATAGCATAACAGAAAGTCATGATTTGATGTGTTTTGAAGGTTTTCTAAGTTTCGATTGAAATTCTTTTCTCAATATGATCTTTTCCCGAATGTGTTTCACAAAAATGCAATAATGAATCCATTTACCCAATAAAAGCACTTGGTTTACTGTTCTTCTGCGTCTCGTAGGAGACGTGATCCCTAGATGGAGCCTATGCTGGAACACATATATTTTTATAAACTTTTGAATTTAAATATTTTTCATTCTCGTTTAAATAAAAACAACGCGCCTTGACTATCATCGTTGATGAGGTCTTCCTTCTAATCAAACGATCATAATCTCTTAAAATTTATGGAGCTTCCTGTTCGTTAAAAAGTCAAATCACTAAAGACTACATTCGGAATGTTAGGTTTCGGAGCTTCACGATGCAAGCATTTCAACATGTAGCAAATCCAAAGTCCTGATATCCGAAATCGCATAATTGTCTTAAGCATTAAACTAGATTAATTAATAATTAAAAATGATTAACGGTTAATTAATAATATCATGATTTCACGTTTCGGGGATCCCACCTCGAGCGACTATCAAAGTCTCGATATCTGAAATCGTGAACTGTCTTAGGTTAATCACAATTATTTAAAAGGGTTAAACATGATTAAAATTAACTAATCACATCACGATTTCACGGTTCGAAAGTCATACCTTGAAATGTTATAGGATATCCCGAAATCTGAAATTCTGAAATTTACTTAACGATAAGTGTGATTAACTGGTGCATTAATGATTATTATCACGTGATTAATCCTTCGCTGAATAATGACTCGGATAAATTCAAATTTCACGTGTTCTTTTCCCAAAAATTAATGACATTAATAATTGATTTAAAGAAGTCATTCCAAATGAGATCCTGGACCACTACCTAAATCTTATTCATTAAGGAAAGTAAATGTTTCGTCAGTAGAGGTATTGGTTAATTGATGTGATTAAAGGAAAATGGTATTGAATTTGAATTTCATTGTGCATTTTTACTGAGCAACAAGTTTTCAAGATAACGAATTTTGTGCATCCCCTGTGAAATATAACAGAGTTTCATGGATTGATACCATGGCTCCACGAAAATAAACTAAAGCGCCTGGTGAAAGTTCAAGCCATAACACAGATGTCCTTTCTGACACCTCGCCCATAAGCATAGACACCATTAAATCCTAGACACAAGTATTCAATATTCTACAATATGAATTGGTCAATTTCCCGGATGATTCAGGTGACGAGGAGACGAAGAACATGGCTACCAAATACAAAATTTTGTCCCAATCAGAGTTACATAATATAGCAACGAGGCCTAGACTCCTGCCTTACAATGATATGGTCGGTTAGGCGCTGGAAAATGTTGATATCCCGACCATGACTATCTTCAATTCACAAAAGGTCGCAGTTGGGTCTTTCCGGCGAGAACATTTACAGGTAATGTACAAATTGTCTCCAGCACCCAATTTCGTTTACAATACCATTTTCCTAGTAGACATTGACAAGAAGGAATGTTCCCAATATGGAAAAATCCTGCCCGACTTAATTAAGGATTGGTACTCTCGCCCTGAGAAGTTCAGATCTAACTCCCATGGCATGTATGTAGTCTCTTCACTAGAGCTTCACATAATGTGTATAGCAATGATGATGTGTAGACTCTATGGTAGGGGAAACATAGCCCATTTCTTGTTATAGTGGGTGCCTATTATGGTGGCAGAGGGGTATTATTTTGGTTGGGGCAAGATGTTGTCAGACATTTTGGTTAGGGAGATTACAGAATACCAGTCACAGAAAGCCAAGGGGCAACCTGCCCCATTATTCATGCCGGCTTATATCATGGACGTCGTCTATTTTATGACACCTTTTCCTCTGATGGGCTGGAACTAGACTCCAACTAGTGTTGAGCCCATACATGTTTATCTTTCGAAACTCTTGGAGGATGAAGAGAAAGATTTCTTGTATGAAATATGCAACTAGGTGGTGGTGTCGATGCATACTGTTATATATGGTTTCCCACCTCCTAGGATTTATGAAAAAAGAGTGGCTAATCTAGGCAAGGTAGCTGACTGGTACATTGAAGAGAATTTATCCTATATTAGGTTTTTTAGTTGTTCAGTTCCTCCACATGCTCTACCTGAATTTTTACCATATCAATTGGTGTGCCACGAAGTAGAACATCAAACTATGCATGGTGGAATTAGTAAGGAGTTGAAAGCAGTACAGAAAAGGGTATGGCCCGCCTTCCCCCTACAGATTGGTGCATTTTCTTTGCTGGATTTTGGCCATTCGAAAGTAAGGTCGGGGCCCTGGAAGAAATCAAGATGGTCAATATCAAATTCAAGAAGCACAATCTGCTGAAGATTGTAATTAATCACATGGCCCTCTGTAATTTGAAAATATATGAACATGAAGATTCTCCTCGGGATGAAGTATTTCGAAGAGAAAGGTCCTATCAGGAGGTCTTGAGTCGAGTTCAAGCTCTAGCTCTAGATAAATTGGCCTAGTTTTATAACTTTCAGAAGCATCGAAGAAATATCCTTCTCAAAGTATTACAAGGAGAGACCCTAATACCTTTAGCTACACAACAAGTTGAGATCCATAGCTTGGAAAGAGGGAGCTCTAGTAAACAGGATGCTCAAGAAATTTTGGAAAAGATTGAGGTTTTGACTCAGAAAGAAGACACCACATTGACAGATCCACCAAAAGCAATCACGTTGAAACTCAAACCGAGGCCTTGATAAAAAAAGGGAGAAGAAAAGTCATTGTCCCCACTGGGTAAACCAACTACTAACATAGTCAGTAAGCAGCCATCCACTGAGATAGGCAGTACTATCCAATCTGTTACACCCTTACAGTTCAGTAGAGGGAACCCGAGTGCAGAAGTTGTATTCATAAAATATCTTATACCTATTTCGATAGAAGAGATGCCTCCTTCAGAATTCTTCTTAAGTAAGAAGAGAAGGGAAGTAGTAAGAAGAGAAACACATCAAATGGATGGTGTGACTGTTAAGAAGCACAGAGTGCTATTGGATGGGTAGGCCCTAGAAGAAGAATATTTCGCTACAGATGTTCCAGACTCACTAGGATCTTTTGCAACAACAAACCATTTTTCAGTGGATAACCTAAAGGAGAAGTTGAAGCAGAAGGACCAGTTGGTGAGCCAGTTGCAAGAAAAATTAAATACCGTAGAGCAGGAAATCAAGAGCGAGATGAACAATAGTTTTGAGCAGATTAGAGTTTGTGATACACAAGAAATATTGCAGCTCAAATCCAATCTCGATGAAATGCATAAGAACGCACAGGCGAGTAGAGAATGGGCCTTTTAGCAGGAAGAGTTGGTAAAACAACTACAGGCTAGAATAAAATCAACTGAAAATACAGTTTTAGATATGATAGTTTTTCAAACGAAGGCATTGGAGGAGCGTGAGAAGCTGGGATCAGCACAAAAAATCCTTTTCACTAAGGTAGAAGTTTTCCAAAACCATTTTCGGGTGGTCGACCAATCCTTAAATGAAATTTTTTTAAAGGAAAGAGAGGTTATTGTTGCTCGAGCCACTTTCCAAGAAGAATTCATGGTGTTGGCAAGAGAAGGAGTATCTATGATCTCCAGATTGTCTCCCTCGAAACAAACCAGAGGTGATATTATACTGAAGACCTGGGAGACTAGCATAGCGGAAAGTAAAAGAATGGCTAAAGAAGTGAAGAAGGATTGTGAAGAAACTTTTCATTCACTCGAAAAAGAGTCATTAGATCTCGGAAAATATAATATATCTTAAGTCTTTGGACAAGTTGATATAGCAAAGAATCAACTTAATATCCAGACAAACATGGAAGAGGCTCAGGCTGAAATGTTGCAATTAAAAAAGATTGATATTATTCAGATAGATAGGTGGCTAGTGAAGCCATGTCTGCAGTTATAGTATATAGTTTCAGAAGATAGAAGAATGGAAGGCAAACTGCCTCACTTGGAAAAGACATTATATATGTTCGAGGAAAATGACTTAACAAAGCCTTCCAGATTGGTGGCACAATTCGTGGGCATGTGTGTCAAATGTGTTGAGCAGGGAAAAGGCAGCACTTCCGAGAACCAATGAAGTAACCTATACACATCATTTGTATATATCATGATTAGAAGACCAGTTGTTTCTGAGTTGGAGAACAAGAAGGAAAAACACCTTCTCTAACATAGCGAAGAGACAAGGGAGATGCAAGTGAAGCGTTTCATATTTTACATTTTGTAATTTTACTATTTTAGAAATAAGGAGAATTCCAACCGCAAGGATTGAGAACTTTTTGTATAAATACATGTTCCAAATATTACACTAGGGTTGCTTCTTGTCAAATGTAATTAAGAGAAAATCTCCTTTGTGAGAATTAATACAAGCGCAGACAGAGATTCCAATCTTTGTGCAGTCTGAGTTATGTTTCCTATTTGTACTCCATATTTCTTGTTTCTTTAAATGTCTCTTTGATAAGTGAGTGTTTACAACTTAGTAAAACAACTACTGTAATCACACCAAACCGTTTGTTTGTTAAGCAAGCAGTTTTTCCTCTATATTTGTTGTCAGCAAATACAAGACCTGTAAGCTACTTGGATAACTAAATCTATATCCTTTCAAGAGTGTGTGCTTTCTTTTCTTCTAATGTGAACAGGATAAGATTCATCTCCGCATTGATGCCTTGTTTTGTTCAACAGTTTTGTAAGTTTCTCCCACCTCACCTTATTTCATAAATCGACTCGGACGACAAATTACGGCCTCTGTACTATTCTGTTTATTTTCATTTGAGGAATTAAATCTTATATAACCATCAGAAGAAAAATCACTTCTTAAAATCAACCTTTATAATTATGATGCCTTGACATTATGCTTCTAAGCCTTAAGTGTAATCTCAGGAACAACATGTGGGAGGACATGCATCAATAGATCGTGGACTTTGGGTGAAATGATCTGAGAGCAAGTGAGCGTGGAGAAGTTAAGAGTTGAGATTCCCGAAGGCCGGAGTCCCAAAGTGGATCACAACCATTGATTGCGAAGGGACATGTGAAGCTCGATATGTAACTCCGGGTACAACGTACTTCAGGGGGAAAAGGTGTAGGAATGTTTGAATCAGGACCGTCAGAATCCCCAAGGACACGTAGTGTCAGATTGTGAACTTCGGAGAATTGTCATTTCGGGGGAATTCGTGCGATGGTTGTCTTAGCGCCTGTTGTTTTGGTGTCTGGTCACAACTCATGATCATATGCAAGTATAAGAGGAATGGAAGAACCTGAAGGACTTAGAAGAGGATATTTTTTAGTTCTGAGCTCAGTTCTGAGCTCAATTATGAGCATGGAGGTCGTGGCTGGAAAGCCCTAGAAGAGAAGAATTAAATAGAGACCCCTTAATGAGGGTATTGTTCTCTCAAGGAGAAAGAAATTTGTATTCCCCGTCTTGGGTGTGTTACAAAAGGTAGTGGGTACTGCATGTTACCTAGTCAACAAATCAACCTCATCAATGATGGATGATAAGACTCCACAAGAGGTATGGACTAGTAAGAAACCTTCTCTCACACATCTCAAGGTATTTGGTTGTGATTCCTATGTTCATGTTCCAAAGGAAAAGAAGATTAAGCTAGATAAGAAGGTTGAAAAGTGTATATGTATTGGGTATAAAGATGGTCTCAAAGGTTATAAGATTTGGAACCCAGAAACTAACAAGGTTATGTATAGCCAAGATGTGGAATTTAGAGAAATGAAGGATGTTGTTAAACAAGAAGTCCTACCAAGTAAGGAAGAACCAAATAAAATAGAGTTTGATTTAAAGGATGATGAATCAGAATCTATAGAAGAAAAATAATAAGAAGAAGAAGATCCTCATACTCCAGTATTGAGGAGATCGATTTGAGAAAGAAGGCTACCGGAAAGGTATACTCCATCCTATTTTCGTTCAAATTTTACTTTGTCTATTACAGATGATGATCCTCGAACTGTTAGGGAGGAAGTGGATTCAGAGGATGAAAACCTCTGGAAAAGGGCCATGGATGAAGAAATGGAAGCCTTGGATAAAGGCTTGGGATCTAGTGGAGTTGTCGACTAGAAGAAATCCCATTGGAAGAAAATGGGTATTTAAAAAGAAGTTGAATGAAGAAGGAAAATTGAAGAAATACAAATCTCAGTTAGTAGCAAAGGGTTATTCCCAGGTTGAGGGAATTGATTTTGGTGAGATTTTTTCTCCTGTTGCCAAGTTAACTTCTATAATATTTTTGTTATCTATTGTTGTTGCATTTGATTTTGAAGTAGAATAGATGGATGTGAAGACAACATTCCTACATGGGGATCTGGAAGAAGAAATATATATGAAGAATCCAGAAGGATTTGTTGTGAAGGGAAAGAACGAGGTGGTATGGAAGCTAAAAATCCCCATTATGGTTTAAAACAATCACCAAGGATGTGGTATAAAACATTTGATACTTATACGCTGGGACTTGGATTCACAAGAAGAAAAGAGGATCATTGTGTGTATTTTAAATTAGTTGGTGAACATTTTATTTATTTGGTCTTGTATGTGGATGACAAGTTGCTAAAAGGAAACAACAAGGATATTTTCCAGGATGTGCAAACTTAGTTGTACTCTAAATTTGACATGAAGGATATCAGTTCTGCAAATTTCATTTTGGGCATGGAAATTAAAAGAGATCGGAAAAAGAGGAAACTCTGGTTAAATTAGAGAAAGTATGTCGAGAAAATATTGCTGAGGTTTAAGATGCAAGAATGTAAACCAATCAAGGTCCCTATTCATGTTGGTGTAAAATTATATGTGGATCAATGTCCCAAAACACAGGAAGAGGAGGACATGTCTCGTGTTCCATATGCAAGTGAATTTGGTAGTTTGATGTATGCAATGGTCTATACTAGACCAGACATTGCACATGAAGTGGGATTTTTGAGCAGGTATATGTCAAAATAGGAAAGGAGCATTGGACAACAGTAAAAAGGGTTTTCAAGTATTTGTGTGGCACTACTAGCTATGATTGTGCTACCAAGGAAGACCAGGACTGAACAAAGTGTTGGACATACATGGATTTGTGAATGCAGAATGGGCTGGAGATCTGGGTCATAGGAGATCTACAAGCGGGTATGTGTTTAACCTGTTTGGAGGAGCAATCAATTGGATGAGAAAACGACAAGTTGTAGTGGCACTTTCAAATACAGAAGTTGAATACATGGAAGCCACTCATGCAAGTAAGGAAGTGGTATGGTTACAAAGATTGTGTTCAGGTATTGGGTTGGTACAACAAGCTGTAAGGATAGACTGTGACAATCATAGTGCAATTTTTCTGGCGAAGAACCCGACTTATCATTCAAAGCCAAAGAATATTAATATTCAATATCACTTTTTGAGAGACATGGTTGAAGAAAAGAAAGTGTTGTTGATGAAGGTGGACACTTTGAAGAATTTTGTAAATTCATTAACAAAATCTATGAGCACTGACAAGTTCTCTTGGTGTAGAGGATCCATGAGCAGTGCTTCCCTGGATTGTTGACTATGTAACCCTATAACCCCCTGTATGNGGGGTTCGGGGGCAGTGCCCCTGAGAATTTTTTTTTCCTCGGAAAACATGTCACATTTTTGCCTCATTTGTCATGTTGCCTTGATTTTCGTGTCCATTGTTGGGTGGTTTTTCGGAACATGGTTTTTACTGGTGGTTTTCTATTTCTGGTTAAGGAATTAGGGTTGTTGACTAATACAAGTCATTGGGTTATGGTTTTGGATGTCGTTGTTTCCTATATGTATATTGTATTGTAAACAATGTATCACTATGAATGAATATAGAATATGTTGGTTTTATTGGTTTGGGTTTCCAAGGGAAAAAATCTATGTGTATTGTGTGTATTTTCCATTGTATCTTTTATGTTCTTTTATTGAAAATTTGTTTGCAATAAAATATTGTGCAAGGTTAAAATATACATGCTCATATGCTAAGTGTGGAGGGTTCCAACACCCAAATCTCATAAAATGAGGCTAGATGAAACCATAAAAGTGACAACAAACAATGGGGGTGAAGAGACAAGTTTAAAGTAGTGACAGTCGAGATGATTGTTCTTCATGCATACACAAGGTGAGACAAGTGTTCTTCATGCATAAACAAGAAAAGTGATTATTATACTTGTATTTTCTACCATATGCCTTACAAGGATGTTATTAGATGTTATGAGGATGGAATTACATAACTGAGTAAAAATAACATAATTGTTTCACAAGGAAATAATTATTTTGTCACAATTTCATATAATTATGCAATAAGAATTATTTCATAATTAATAAAAACTCATAATTGAGAAGAAAGTTCATAGTGATTTGGAAAATTTTCATAATAGGTTGGCAAAAGTTCATAATTGAGCATGGAACTTGTGCATGACCTGTAATTGCTTAGTTTACATGCCATCAAGCCTATCTATGACTTGTAATTGCTTAGATCACATGCCATCAAACATACCTATGAATTGTATCTAGCTAATTCACATGCCATGAATCCTATCTCCAAGCTCATCTAAATTCCTATAAGCAGAAGCCAAATCAAGGAGATGGGGGAATCTATAGTTTGAGAGTCATTATGTTGGTGGAGAGCAATCAAGAGTGGCAAATGGAGTCTCAAGGAACTTGGAGCTAGAAGGTACCTCGATAGTCTCAAGGTAATATGATATCGTGTACTTTATTTGAATTTAATATATACATCTATGGTGTTTTTCCCCTCCAATTGGTGTGATATATGTTATTTCATGCTTTATATTGTAGATATGATTTCATATTGAGAGAATTAGATTATATCTATTTATAAACTAGCTTTCTTTGATGCTAAGAAAGGTTGAGAAGGCTACATGGTGTTGTATGTGTGTGCAAGAAGTTGATTTCAAGAGTTGGGGTGAAGACTTGGAGATGCATCAACTTGGATATAATAGGACAACCGTCGAGTAGAGGAAAGACCAATTCTCCTCTCTAGTTAGTATAGATCGAACCTACAAACTATATCTAGAGGAAATCCCATTACCTTCTATCGACAATCTATCATTGATATATGTTATATTAGTGAGAGGGCTCACCTATCTGTAGGATATTTTCCTCTACAACAAAATTGACAACCCCACTAGGGAAAAACTTATTTTTGTTCCATTTTTAAGGAGTTTTCCTTTAAAAGAGAAAATGAGGGTGACGACCTTTAGATCAAATCCTATAACGTTTTGTGTAGAATATGAAGGAAATAGTCTTATATCTAAGTTCCTCTCAAAAAATTGTCCCAATTAAAAAACATCGTCTACATCGAAGTCCAGAAAGTGAAATTATAGTTGATTTAAAATCAACTGTTTTTTTGTTTTTCCACGACGACCACATGGACTATTTGGATGATATATTTTGATAGAGAAATCATATTTCCACCAGACCAATGACATTATATATAGTATTTTCTAAGATTTATTTTGACATATTATATAATACGTTTCTAATAAATATATAGTGCACTACAACCCCTATAAATTTTCTCTCTCAAACTCTAGGGAAACTTACATTTGTTTTGGCTTGTGAATAGTGACCTTGTCAAAATTGTGCTACTTTTCATTTTTAGATGTAATTGTGCATTACATTCTTTGTTTTATTTTCACCTCAACTGAAATATAAAAAAAGAGTGTATTGCATAAGTATTTGGGTGTTGCTTTTTGTATTGACATTGACTTGCGAGTAGAAACCTAGTTAATATCATACAAACCTTTATTTTGTATTTTTTATTGTGTTGTGCATTTTAATTTTCATTTTCATTATTAGTGAAAACAAAAACAAAAAAATTGCATTGCATAAACAACAAGGGTTGAGAATTTTGGGCGCTTTACAAGTCACAATGGTGTGTTCTTGAAGTTTTGAGATCTAAAATTATTTTGGAATTCTTGGCAATTATATGTGGAGTGTGAGATTGTTGTTTTTCATTGAAAATTTGTGGAAAAAGGAAAACCTATCTTCTCTCCCTTAGTTTTCATCGAAGGAAAATAATTGCATCTTGTGTTTTATCATATTTCAATTTTCTTTGGGTGTGAAAAGAGTTGTAACATCATTGATTCCATTCTCTAYCCTCTTGAGTATTCAATAGCCATAAAAGAAAACATTTAATCTAAAATCAATTAGACAATTTTTATTTTTAGCAAACCAACATAGTTTAGGACTTAGGGTCTTGGTGTACGATTGGAGAGTGAACTCTCAAAGGCCATAAAACCAAAACTAGGAAATCACTAGAGAGAATTAAAATCCATTAGTAGAAAGGAGAACTTACAGGGAAAGCACCTATAACATAGGTTTCAAGCAAGAGGTAGAGCTGGTGGGGTGATATCCCCTCTTCACTTTCTTTGGTGTTCATTGGACTACTACGTGTACGGGGGTTTTGGAGTGGAGTAGTCTCACTTCTCTCTAAAATTGTAGGCTTTGTTTCCCTACCCAAATGTATGGTCCCAACCTACGACTGTTCCACCTAGTCACCAATTGCGAAGTGGTATCCATAGTGATGTTTCCTAGGGCATCACTAGGTGACTATGAGTGGGAACTACCTATGGTACTTGAGGCATGAATTAAATCCTTGTTTCAGTTCCCTAGAGAGTGATCATCTTCAAGAGGGTACTTGGATCAGTAAGAGATGTTACATGCAGGTTACTATAACTATCTCTCGCACCTTCACTAGCCGGGTCTTGGGGACTTGACACCCCCCAAGGGTTGGTTTCCAAAAGGTCCCCTTTTTCCAAAGGTTTTCTTGTTCATAGCCTAGATATTATAGGGATTGTGCTGTGCTTTTTTATTTTCATTTTCATTATCAGTGAAAACAAAAAAAAATGCATTGCATAATCAACAAGTGTTGATAATTTTGGGTGTTTTACAAGTTGCATTGGTGTGTTCTTGAAGTTTTGAGATCTAAAATTATTTTGGAATTCTTGGAAATTTTATGTGGAGTGTGAGATTGTTGTTTTTCATTGAAAATTTGTGGAAAAAGGAAAACCTCTATTCTCTCCCTTAGTTTTCATTGAAGGGAAATAATTGCATCTTGTGTTTTTTCATATTTCAATTTTCTTTGGGTGTGAAAAGAGTCGTAACATCATTGAGTACATTCCCTACCCCCTTGAGTGATAAATAGCCATACAATAAAACATTTAATCTAAAATCAATTAGACAATTTTTCTTTTTAGCAAACCAACATAGTTTAGGACTTAGGGTCTTGGTGTACGATTGGAGAGTGAACTCTCAAAGGCCATAAAACCGAAACTAGGAAATCACTAGAGAGAACTAAAATCCATTAGTAGAAAGGAGTACATGTAGGGAAAGCACCTATAACATAGGTGTCAAGAATGAGGTAGAACAAGTGGGGTGATATCCCCTCTTCACTTGCTTTGGTGTCCGTTGGATTACTATGTGTATGAGGTTTTTAGAGTGGAGTGGTCTCACTTATCTTTGAAATTTTAGGCTTTGTTTCCCTACCCATACGTGTGGTCCCAACCTATGAATGTTCCACCCAGTCACCAATTGTGAAGTGGTATCCATAGTGACATTTCGTAGGGCATCGCTAGGTGACTACAGGTGATAAGTACCTACAGTACTTGAGGTAGGAATTAAATCCTTGTTTCAGTTCCCCAGAGAGTGATCATCTTCAAGAGGGTGCTTGGATTAGTAAGAGATGTTATGTGCAGGTTACTATAACCATCTCTCGCACCTTCACTAGCCATGTATTGGGGACTTGACACCCCCCAAGGTTTGGTTTTCAAAAGGCCCCCTTTGTCCAAAGTTTTTCTTGTTCATAGCCTAGATTGTCTAGGGGTGTTATATGTGGTTTTGGTGTCTAGTTGGCCACATGATAATTGTTTTCTTGGTTTAAACATAATATTTCTCTGTGGTTGACCAACCTTTTCACTAGTTACATAGATAGTGTGGACTTTCTCCTATTGATGAAGATACACCATACACTAGGGGGAGGGTATTGTCCAAAATGGATGACACTAACCTAGTAGACTTAGAAAGTCACTCATTATATTCAAAGGAGAGTGATCATGTGGAGATTGAAGTGGTTGATGAAAGTACTTATTCAACAAAATATAATTTTTCATTATCCATTTTCCTACTTTATCCATTCTCACCCAATTTCAGGCATGAGTGTGTCATCTAGCATGGGAGGACATGTTCCTTCACCATCTAGTTCTACGAGAGGAGTCTATTTGACTTATTCCTTACCATCAATTAGTGGGATAGGTTCTTCCACCACCATGCCTAGTACATCTAGTTTTTCCATGTGGGGAATGCCATTGATTATGTCCTTTCCTTCCATGCATTTCCCTGGTGTTAGTTTCTCCACTACACCCATTCCAGTTCCCACATACATATTCATTTTTGGTGGGGGAAGGCCTCGGTTTTACCATCGAATGAATATTTCCTTATGCCTATGATATCCCTATAGGTGGCCTTGCAATACCAAAAATAGGTTTCCCATTTGGTTGGAATGCCAATCTTGGGTTTGGTCCTATCCCTAGTGTCTTTCCCAGTGTTGGGGGAAGTAATGCCTCTCGGGGCCCTTATGTCCCTAGGGCTAGTTATGTCTCTGGGGGTTCTATTACCTTTTGGGGTAGTAATATGTGGGGATCGCAAGATCCATCAGTGTCACAAGAAACATATTCTTCGAACCAGAATTTGTTTTCCAATACATCATTGCATTTTCTAGAAAAGTTAGATCTTCCATGTTTATCATGATTGATGAATGAACCCATCCAAAACCAAACTTCGTGGCTAATGATTCTCACAAAATTGCCATCGGATATTCCCAAATTTGACGAAAAAACTAGAGAAGACCCCTCTACACATGTCATTAAGTAACACCTATGGTGTTCCTTGAACTCCTTGGTATAGTATATGTTTGAGGATTTTGCAGAGAACCTTGATAGGCAACATTTCCAAATGGTACATTGAGTTACTAGGTGCCACATATTGCGATTTTTCATATTTAGTCGTGTCTTTCCTAATGCACATCCAAATTCCTATTTAGTATGATATTGGAACAAACATTTTGACATCACTATGTCAAAACACTACCACACACATTTTTGATCATATTCATGAGTGGCGATGATGGCGCAATCTCATTCGAGCTAATACTCCAGATCAAATTTTGGTAGATTGGTTTGTCAATTCATTGTTACCTCCCATAGCCAAAGATGTTGCTATGTTAGGGGCGGTTACCCAAGAGAGGGTGATCCTATGTGCCCAAAATTTAGACTTGATTTATTCAAAATTGGGCATATTATATGACATAATTCCTCATGATACAAGGCCATCAACAAATCCAGTTAGACCCAACCAGGACCGCATGCTAATGGCATGGTTGGTTCTATATCCAATGATTTTATTGGCTAGTGGTTTGGGTAGATTACTCAATTATCTATCTCTACAAGTCAATTAGTGAATGCGCTCGTGACCGAAACTGCTATGGTCCCTACTCAGATATATGAGGTGAATTCGGTGTATTCCACACAACTAAAGAATCATTAGAAACCCAGAGGAAAGAAGAAGAATAAAATATTTTTTTCCATTGAGCAGGGGATTGCGCAAACCCAAAATGCTACCACTAGAGACACTAAAGAGAAGAAGAAGGTTAAGTTTTCTGTAACAGCCCTAGTAGAATATATGTTTAGGGATTATTAAGTAAAAATTTATTAGGTAATTAATTTTTCTAACATGTTATTAATTAAACAAAGATTGGTATAATGATACTAATTAAATATTTATTAATTAATTAATTGATATAATTTGATTAATTAATTGATTAATTAATTAACTGTTACATTCATTGACATGAGTATTAAATTTAAAAGGGTTAATAAATTTAATTGTTTAAATTAAAGGATTATGTATACGGAGGGGATAAGGAGCATTAATAAACGGATAAGGAACATTAATAATTGGATAAGGGGCATTAACTATGTGGATAAGGTAATAAATGTGTAGGTAAAGAAATAAATGAGGAGAAAGGGCGGTGAAGGGGGGATATGAG
>ML828871.1:11195-24940 GCA_009831015.1 Picea engelmannii
CAGAGAAGCTAAAGAAGAAATGGACAAGATATCCTTTGAGATAACATACTTGGAGATAAAATATTCTGCCCTTAGCAAGGAAACTAGGGCCCAAATAACCTTCCCACAATATGTAGCCTTAAGAAATCCCAGTTGGAGTGAAGAGGATGTTTTACATGGGATCATCGTAGCAGAGGAAAAAAGAGCAACAACAGCTAGATGGTTGGAAGAACAGAGGAACCCCACACCCATTAGGAGCACGTAGCTTTGCTACAGTTGCAAGGGTCCTTGGGAACTAGATCATAGGTGTAGGGGTAAGGATCAAAAGTGCATTATCGAGGCACACTATGACAGTGATGATGAGGTGTGTGAGGATGGAGCGATGGATGCTGATTTGGAGCAGTCTGATGATGACAATGACTCTTGCACAGAGGCTAGTGATAGTGACTCTTGCACAGAGGCTAGTGATTCTTGCATGCTTGAGGATGGTAGTGACCCTTGCACATTGGAGGAGCAATGGGATGGACAGGATGATAGCACTTATGCTTCAACAGTCATGTCACATACCATTGATGACCTTACACCTCAGCAGAGTTGTGACACTAGTGAGGACTCACACGTGTTAGCACCTACAAATGATTAGCTTCCTATGATGGCCATGACACATCTGTCATCTTTACAAACACCTATGACAGCCACACCATATGAGGATAACAGTGGCATAAAGGAGCCGTACGTGAGGGATGCACACCATGGACATGTAGATCCATAGATCCAGGAGGAGGTACAACCTACAGGACATATGGACAATTAACCTTACACATACAGATCAACATGAGGAGATTGAGTCACAGATCTTGGAGATTCCATTAGTTGAGTAGATTGTGGTGACTGACAGTTTGATGGGGCACTTGCTTCCAGGATCGACCTCCAGTGATGAGGATGCACTCTTTATTGGTCAGGACGACCATAGCACGTGTCTGGATACATCTATATGGGATCCAGGCGCAGATGATAGTAGCAGGGTGAGTGCGCAGGAGGATACGACCGCTCATACAGGATACAATGTGAGTTAGAGGGAGATAGCACCTAGTGATGGGGTGCAGTGGCATACAGGAGGTTCCAACAACACAGTAGATAGTGGGCAGTTCAGCACGTTATCTTATGCAGAGAGTGTTTTTGGGGATTCAGAGTTGACACTATTAGAATGTGCTCGTTTTACCATAGACAATATCACTATTGTCACTGAACTATAGGCCGAAGCCACCATCCGAGCACCTTAACCTTGACAGAGAATCATTCCGAAAGCAAACCCTAGGCTAGATAGCCAAACAAAGGGGTAGCACACCTTTCTCCAAGGATAACGCACCAAACAAGAGCTGATCAGATAGTCCAAACCATAACCAAGAGATAGACCAAGCCAAAACGGAATCTGCTAGCTGCAACAACTCTCCTCCAAACTTGCGCACAAAACTGCGCAACTGCAATGCGCACAAGTGTGCTCTGTAGTTTTGAGAATGCCTGCTAGAATGAAGATTTGCCTCCTGTATTTATACTAAATTTGGGAGGCTGCCTGGGCCGACTTCTCATTCTAGGTACTAATTCTTTAGTATATATTATTTCCTTTAGCCGACTTCTTCTCTTGGAGGCTAATAACCTAATACAAGTCATTCCCTTGAGCCGACTTGTCTTCTAGGGTTACTAACCAATCAATTAGGGTTTCTTCTTGCTTTCCGGAATATTCTATTCTCGTCAGATTTACACGTGGAGGTAAATACCTCCCGCAGCTACAATAATATCAACACTCTCTCCTAGCTAGGGAGGTATTTGAAGGTAATGGTCTTGAGCACAAACATACCATTTACCCGGTAGCATCAACATAGTCGTATAGACTATCTCATGACTAGATCATGAGCACCATCATCACTATCAGTGTCATTGGCTGCATCATCTCTCGAAACCATACTCCATTTGAGTAATCAGACATGATGCTGGATAAGTCCCTCACACTACAAAGTGACACAAGAGCCATTCTTCTAATCTGGACATATTTCCTAGAAGAATAAATGTCCTGAACCATTTTCCGTTTGGGAAATCTCTATCCATTGATCATCCATCTAGTTGATAATCATTTCCAACACTGCTGATAGTCTTCAAGGCAGTCGGAACAATATGATTCAATAGAACACAACTGTGTCTATCCATAGTAGTACACAACTACAATCCAGTGGTACACTACCACACCAAGTAACACACAAATACTTGATCCGTGACGTATAGTCACAATCAGTGGAACACATCCACCACAGTAGCATACATCTACTGTCTAGAGACATACAGTCTCCATAACAATCATCTGATATGAACCTGCACAAAAAACATTGTTATGATATAAACTGAATCATTTGGGCCATTCTTCCACTCACATCTGTGAGATCTTGGAAGAGCATCTGCCCTCAGAAAGTAAAACATCAATGATTGAGCTATCTGGACTATTCTTCTCAAGCAAGGAAGAATAACTGTCCCGATTTCTGAGCCTGGATCATTCCCCACCCCGGGCAATTCCTCCGGCACTAAACAAAGTGTAACCTGGAGAGAATGAGTCTGCCCTAGGGAATGCCTGTCCCTGATTGCTGAACCTGGACCATTCCCCACCCTGGGCCATTCTTCCGACACTAAACAAAGTGCAACCTCGAGAGAATGAGTCTGCCCTAGGGAATGCCTGTCCCTGATTGCTGAACCTGGACCATTCCCCACCCTGGGCCATTCCTCTGGCACTAAACAAAGTGCAACCTGGAGAGAATGAATCTGCTCTAGGGAATGACTGTCCGGACCATTTCCAAAGGAAATGACTGTCCTGCTCCAACCTCCAAAATGGACCATTCTTCGAAACTGCTCACAACTGTGAGCTTCGAAAGAATGACTATTCGGCGAGGCGGACCAGTCTTCTTGAGTAATCCTCAAGAAGAGAGACTGTCCTAGACCATTTCCCATGTTAACCACAATGGGAAATCGCTGTCTATGGTACATCAAAAATCCATCGAACGATTTTCATTACGAAAATGACCATTCGATCTGGACCATTTTCCGAACTGGAAAATGCATGTCCGTCAGAAATCTCAAACCAGTTTTCGAACTGGAAAGGAACTGCTCATCCTGGACCATTTTTCGAACTGAAAAATGACTGTCCATAAATCAATAACACATCAGTGCTCCCTCCCAACCTGGGAGTCATCTCTTCCTTTTTCAATAAGGAAGTCGTCTCCACGAGCTCCAACTTGAATACACAAACTCTTTTATCTTGGACAGAGGCTTTACCAAAATGTCTTCTTATCTACTCATCTGTGGAAATATATATTTGAGAACCACTTTCTCTTTTTTGGACTTCATCACGGAGAGTGTAATGCTTGATCTCAATATAGTTCTGTCTTTCTGGAACACTAGTATTCTCTGAAGGCTTCATATAGCTCTGATCAATCATTGTTGGATTCATCTTTTGTTTCCTGCTAGCTCATAACATCGTGGCAAGGGTCAAACTGGAACATATCCAAGTGGTACTTCTTCTGTTACAAAGGTCAAACTGGAACATATCCAAGTGGTACTTCTTCTGCTACAAAGGTCAAACTGGAACATATCCAAGTGGTACTTCTTCTGCTATCATGAGGGTTTGTCATGGATTAGCAATCCATCATCCCGAGCTTCTGAGTAACCATTCTGATACAATATCTATGTTATAGAAAGTCTTCACCACGCTTTTGCTGTGCATTGGAGGTTCTCCACCAAGTTGTCTTCTTCCACCTGCATACAAGGGTCTCTTTCTGGTATACCTCAAAGCCTTTAGGTTTCTCTTCATACGCTCTTTGTTCAATTGCTCTGAAGAATAGTCTTTGTATTCATCTGATTTAAAACTCCAACCCATGGATATTGCAGATGATATAATGACTCATGTAGAGGTATGTTTGGTTTACTGGAACAAGTAATCATCATAGTCTTTTCCCTCCATTTGGGAGAATCTCTAGTTCTAGATCTTGCAATGCTTTCATTCATAAGTCTTCCATACACTGTTCTTCATCACAACTTTCAGTTCCTCTGCTTGATTGCTTTTAGTGAGTTCATATCAGGCTGGTAGTCTTGTGATTCTCGATACAATGACTGGTTGTTCTGGCTTCTCTTTCTTTCTTTGAATCTTCATGTTCTTCCTCATGTTTTTCTTTAGCTCTTGGGTCCATGGAGTTTTCTATAGATTCCATGCCCTGAAGATTCCACTTCTTTCTTTCATCATAGGATCACGGATGTGGATGGACAATCGGGGATACTTTAAGGCTTCTTTTCGAAGAAGACTTCTTCTAAAGTCAAACTGAACACATACTGCTTTTCATGGCTGCTACCATGGATATATATATACTTCATCTTTAATGGATCATAGGATTAGCTCCCTCCTAATCCTTGCTTCATGTATGAATGCATGCTCTTCTTTTGGAAATATATAATCGGCTCCCTCCATCTAACAGAGTCCACGCTTTCGTCTACATCCTTATTGCCTTCTGCAAAGTGTCATAAGTCTTTCTCCAATTTCCTCTTGATTGCTGACTTCTTTCTGTCTTTTCTTCAAGATTGATTCTAATTTCGGCTTATCTTGTAATAACTTCCACATGAACTATTACTAGGTATTGTTGATGTGCTTCATCCTTTCATGTGTATTGCCTTGTCTTATAGTTATTGTGATAACAATCCTTATCTTGTTGTTCTTCCATAGGTATAGTTTCTCTTGGAACATATTATCTTCTAAGGAATGGATATGCAAGATATGTACATAAAACATGGTATGTATAAGAACTATGAAGAGTAATGTTACCTTGTCTTAGAGGAAGAAGTCTATTTTATCCTGCTTAGTCTTCTTTGAAGGTTCCTTTTCTTCGACAACTGATGCTTTGTGTGTCTCCTTCCTTTTCTTTAGCTTGGGACAATGATTCTTGTAGCGACCATATTTTCGACAGTTGAAGCATTGTATTTCTGACATATCTTTCTCTTGATTTGGCTTCTTCCTTGAGCCGAATTTTCTCTTGTTCTTGAAATTCTTGAATCTTGTTGTGAAGGCTTGATCATCGTATTTCTTTTGGGGTTTCTCTTTTGCACTAATCCTCGATTCTTCTTGCACGCAGCAAGTCCAAAGTTCTTAAAATGTAGGATACTCCTTCCTTGTGTTCATGTTTGCGGCAAATGCATCCCATGTCTTGGGAAGACCATTGAGTACTATGTTTACCAGTTCCATCTCTGAGATGATTTCTTCAATAGCTTGTAGTTGATCTCTTAATTGAGAGATCCTCACAAAGTATGATGTTATGCTGTCATCATCATTCATCTTCATGTCACAGAGCTCATTCGTTAGACTCATTACTTGTCTAATGTTTCTGACTGAGAAGAGGTTTGTTAGGGTATCATACATCTTAGATGAGTCAAGATGGGAGATGTAGGGTATCAAGTGGTCTTTTATAGAGTCCACTATGATTCTCATGGCATTGATGTCACTGTCTTTGAACTTCTCTATAACTGCAATGTTCTGCGGTTCCTTCTCTTTTCTTTCTTCAAACTCTGGTTCCACGATCTTTCCTTTCACGATATCCAACACTTTATTCTTGGGAAGGATGAGGTCAATCCTTGTCTTCCACGCTCTAAAGTTAGAAGTCCCATCTAACTTGTTTTCTGATTTCATAGAATAGGTCATGGTTGCCTTGACTTGGTCAACCCTAGATTTGACCAAAAACTCAAACTTGACGTCTTGGCATGCTGAGAGTACTGGGAGATGCGCTAGACTAGGGCGCACTGGTCTATCCGGAAATTAGGTCAATCCCTTCACTTAAGGTGCCTCAACGAGAGGGTTAGGGTTTCTGCAATTGCACTTGCTAGTAACCCTAGCGACAATGATCTAGTAACGCTCCTGCTAGAAACCCTAGCGACAGTTCTTCAACGAGCTTAGTATCCTTATGGCTATGCTCCCTTCCAATGGTTAGACTGAATGAAGGAGGTGTGGGCCCATAACCTATTAGAATGTGCTCGTTTTACCATAGACAATATCACTATTGTCACCCAACCATAGGCCGAAGCCACCATCCGAGCACCTTAACCTTGACAAAGAATCATTTCGGAAGCAAACCCTAGGCTAGATAGCCAAACAAAGGGGTAGCGCACCTTTCTCCAAGGATAGCGCACCAAACAAGAGCTGATCATATCGTTCAAACCATAAGCAAGAGATAGTCCAAGCCAAAACGGAATCTGCTAGTTGCAGCAGCTGCAACGACGACTCTCCTCCAAACTTGCGCACAAAGCTGCCCAACTGCAGTGCGTACAAGTGTGCTCTGCAGTTATGAGAATGCCTGCCAGAATGAAGATCGGCCTCCTGTATTTATACTAAATCTGGCAGACTGCCTGGGCCGACTTCTCATTCGGGGTACTAATTCTTTAGTATATATTATTTCCTTTAGTCGACTTCTTCTCTTGGAGGCTAATAACCTAATGCAAGTCATTCCCTTGAGCCGACTTGTCTTCTAGGGTTATTAACCAATCAATTAGGGTTTCTTCTTGCTTCCTAGAATATTCTATTCTCGTCAGATTTACACGTGGAGGTAAATACCTCCCATAGCTACCATAATATCAACAGACACTAGCAAGACTGACACTAACAATGAGGGATATGAGGTGGCACCTCAGCATGACTGTGATCAGGAGTCACACCACTTAGCAGCACAATTGAGAGGTCAGTGAGGGTATGATCATGGCAGCCACCAGGCGCAGTGATGACATGCATGCTTTGATGGCAGATTACTGTTGGAGAGCATCAGTGGCACATGGCAGTTCAGATGGGGGATTTTCCATGGATGATTTTCATACTCTCAGGGAGAGAGTATCTTTGATAAGGACCGACTACCAGCAGTTGTTGACTGACAGGGACTACCTATTGATGATTGGTGAGATGTATCATGAGGCTCTGAGGGAGCAAGAGTTGGAGGTGGACAGACTTACTCAAGAGTTGGAGAGCACTTGAGGATTCTTGAGAGGCACACAGACAACCCTTCAAGAATTAGAGTCCAGATCAGAGGAGCCTCCTGAGGAGATTTGTTAGAGATCCACGTCAACTGTCTTAGTGGACACTCGGATGTATCACCCAGTCACGTTGCCAGAGGATGTTGGTGATCTAGCAGAGGAGCACCAGTCGATGGAGGACACTTCCATTTGTGTTCCGAGAGCGGTTAACCTCCATGTAGAGGTTGATCTAGCAGTACGCCCAGGATCTACGATGCAACATGAGTTTATGGGAGACAACATGAGTATGCTAGAGCATACAGTGAGGAGTGGTAGCTCACAGAGACACGCCGAGATGTACGGTGAGATTCAGAGAGGTATACTGCCTTGCATGGAGGAGATACACTTAGGGGAGTATGCAGATGTCACTCCGTTGCAACAACCCATAGTTGTGAGAGATCACCTTCACCATTTCAGCAGTTGCAGGGGATATGAGAGATGGAGGTTGGTTGAGCAACACTTAGAGGAGTTACTTCCGGTTGTACCTGATGATTGGGATTTAGTGATGTCTACAGGCGAGCAGTTATCATGGGTATTAGTAGACGTGCTTTTGGTCGAATCCTTGGGATTGGCCAAGGCAGGTGGTATTTTTCAGCCCTACGGTCAACTACATATGTCTTTGTTATCCTTTCCCGACACTTATATCATAGACAACAGTATGAGGAGGGATAGACCGTGGCTGAGGACATGGGAGTGGCTAGGTCAAGACCACCTGACATGAGTATCTTTACGACATCCAACCGGATAGAGTTGGATCGTCATAGGCAGCTAGTTGAGACTTGGTGCGTGATGGTGAGCATCATAGGCCAGGTGATAGCAGATGAGCACAGAGGGCTTTTGACAGTGATAAGTTTCACACAGGAGCAATTAGAGGAGATTGGAAGTGATAAACTTCCAAGTTTGCCTTGGGATACGGGTGTTAATTTGGCTAGCAAGATGTTTTACTGCAGGGTGACCCAGGTTGCGCCAGAGAGCCACATATGCCACCATGGGTTGGTTTGGAGTGGGCCTACAGGGATTTGTCCAATGGAGCGAGGCAACTTTTCACTCTTGATCATCATGATCAGACGTAGAGATGGGTGGACAGGTACTACTCCCACAGAGATGTCTTTATAGATGCAGTTTCTGGACAACAGGTCCAATGGCCACGGGTATTTCAATTTGAGAATCCAGGAGAGAGGGATCCAATATGTATGCAGGGAGCATATAGTCATGGTCAGAGTAGTGTAGGGCCAACATGGCGATCTTCGACAGAGATTAGCGTGGGATCTAGGGATTGCAGGGTTGAGCATTTCTTTGACTGACAGGGGCGAGTGGACCTTTGTAGGGGAAAGTTGTTTTGACTTTCCATTGAGCTTCAGTGTTGGGGAGAGCACATCTCTTGAGGGTGTCTCATGGAGGTTTTGCAGTACCTCATTCTGGCATCAGCAGGTGTAGTTGATGGAGGCCGTGTTGATCTTGGTAGTAGCTTGGAGGATGGACTCATTCTGGGATGAGGCCATGTATCATGTGTAGGAGACTCACGGAGTTGGTATGTTTCAGGATTATGCTCCCCAGGGGCTAGCAATTCATGACTTGATATGGGACCCAGGGGGTAGAGTGTATGATTGTTCATCTTTGGATGGGTTCTACTGTGTATCCCATAGGTGGACATGGGATCTTGGTATTATACTTGGGGGGAATTTGGTTATTGCTTGAGGACAAACAATTTTCTAATAGGGAGGACTGTAATGTCCCCACTTTGGTACATCATCACATTGCAGAGGTTTATGATGACCAGAGTAGCCAGATGGATGTTATAGCGAGTACAGGGATTATTGAGAGGCATTTTGGGGTCCGGCTTGCATCGCTCATCCCATTTCATCATTATGATCCATTCCGCATAGGTTGGTCTCGATTTTGTTGCATTCCGATGATTTCCATGATTTTGAGTATTTTGAGCTATAAGTTAATTAAATTCATTGAAGAGGTCATTTTGGGCACATTACTTGGAGGAACCTCTCAGTGTAATAGCTCATCGGAATCGGGAGGAGCAACACTACAGGATGGGATGGTGAGAAGTGACTTCAATGGCCAGGGAAGCCACAAGGAGAGATAAGGCGCTTTTCAGAGGTACAAAGGTTAATTAATTAATTAAATATTAATAAATGAAAGTCACTTTGGAGAAAGAAGGTGAGCAGGAAGTATAAAGGAAAGGCAAGGGCCTCTATGGATGGATTCATATATGTTTATCATTTTGATATCTGGCTTCTAACTAGAGGCCCCATCTCTTGGGGGTTTTGAGGGTTTTGACTTAACAAACCCTAGAGGACGATTCAGTGGTGAAAGATTCCACCTAGCTTGTCTCAAGCTTGGTCTCGGAGATGCAATACTCTCCCACACCATTCTAGTTTCAGATCTACTCAGTTGCAGGAGGATTTTACATCAGTTACAGGTTCAGAGAGAGAGAGGGTGCACCAGTTGGGGGTTTCCAGCAAGAGGGGCACACCATCCATTGAGGGAGGATTCTTTCTAGCTGAGGAGAAGAGATTTTTGGGAATCTAGGTATTGGGTTTTCCTTGCAGGTACCATAGCACCGTTATTGGATGTTTTTAGAGGTATTCTTATGGAGGATTGATTTGCATTTGAGAATGGGACGATTTCCCTAAGAGGAGGGCACACCATTTTTTGGAGGGTGGCTAGATCTAAGGGTCTAGCAGGTATTTGGCCTAGTTGAGCACTTGGGTTTTCATTGTCGTGCCCCGATCTATCATTCTAGTGGATTCGTGGAGTTGTTGGAGGTCTTTAGGAGGGAGGCCGAATTGTCTAGGGTTTCATGCATCCAGGGGGCGCACCATTCCTTAGAGGAGATTCAGATCCATAGGGTTTGAGAGGGATCTTGGAGATTTGAGCACCTGGGTTGTTCTTGCAGTGACCTAATCTACTATTCCAGTCATTTTTGGATTCATTTGGAGGCTGCCTTCAGTTGGGCCGAATTATTGAGGAGCTTCAACATTCCAGCAGGGTGTGGCATCTTCCAGCGTGAGGGTTTATCATTTCTTACGACCCAGATCTACTCTTGCATTGGTCTTCAGTGAATATTCGACCTTGGGAGGCTTGTGGCATCTTCTATTGGAGAATTTTGTAGCAACTCTTATCTTCTATTGTCTTTATTGGAGCCATCTGATGTGCATTCCAGATTGGTATCTCATTATATCAGGTTCTTTCTTATTGTTATGAAATTAAGATCAGATAAGCAGTGTTTTGGCTTGTCTATCATCTTGCATATGGTTGAGGTATGTTAATTGCTTATCTTCTTGTCTGTTGCTGCAAACACATATATAGCATGTTATCGCACAGTTTGTAGCTGGGTCAAAAGGCTAGAAGATGGAGGCCAAATTGGCGTAACAGGAACCTACCCCACCCAATGTCACCACAATGGGGAGGTTCTTTCTTTTTAGGGAGGTTAGGCCCAGGGGAGACGTCCCCGGTAACCTGGGGTTTTGAAGAGGCTAAGGTATAAAGGTTAAAGTGAAATTCCCCCTTCACAGGTCACCACCAAGAGCAGATAGTTCGGCTAACAGCCAATAATGAAGTGTAGGCCCAAGTGAGAACACCTGCTCGGAACAAAGCAACAAAAGACTAATATGCAGGCTATGATTTCAAAGGGTTAGTACTTCATATAACTATCTGATAACAATACATAAGCAATAAATATTGACGAGATCAATGTTTATAAATGCAAGAATAAAATAATATCAATTCATCAATATATACCAAGATGATGAAGCAACCAATGTGTCAAATCAATCTTTATTCAATAAATGCTCTTAAACCATCATCTAATTGCCTATGAAGAAAACTTGCTGCGTCAAGATGGAATAACCAAGGATGACGTCAACCTTATTAGGGTTAGTAGTTAGTTAGGGTTTCAAATTATAAGAGTTTGAAGGTTTGTTTGACCACTATCACTTCAACATTGGAGACCTAAGATCAGTGCCTAATGGGTAAATGGAGTCAAGTTAAGGGAGGAGTTGAAGGGGAAAGGCTAAGGACTAGAGGGAAGGGTTCTGAAGTGTTGCAATGGCAGGGCCCCATAAGCAAAACCCTAGGGGAAAGAGGCTCACTTCGGTGTTGCTTAAGCAAGGCCTCATGCTCTTTCCTCCTTCCTTAGGTTTAACTTGGCAAAACGGCTAGCATAAAAGATGGATCAAGACACGAGAGTGTGGCGAGGGAGAGTGTTGCAAAGGCAAGGTCATATCACCAAACCCTGGAAGCAGGATGACCCTAGGTGTAGATAACCTAGGCCTGGGACGTCTTCTCCTTCTTGACTTTTAAGGGGACGGCTAGCACAGGGGAAGAAGTAACAAGAGTGTAGTAATGGCTAGGCTCTTCCTTCCTTCTTCAATGGCTGAAAAATTCTCTTTTAGGGGACATGAGACAACGACCTACTTGTGTGTTTGTCCCCTAGGGTTTTAAAATCAACAAAATTTATAATAAATGCAAGAATAATAGATTAAAACCATTCAATTAAGAAGTTTTGCAGAAAAAAACACTTACATATCATGATGAAATAACATTGCAAACCTTAGTTGTAAACCTTCCTTAAAGAGAAATGCCAAAAATGCCAAGAAAAGCCTTCCTTCAACAAGTGCGCCTCAGTCAAAGAGAAGAAATACCGAAGTAGGGCGCAAAAATCAGATCTCACTAATGAGTGAGTGTTGTGTTATGTCAAAATGAGGATAAAACTCCCCAATATATACTGTATCAATGAACTTTAATTAATTTTAGGTCATAAAAATTAGCCGACAAGGCTTTAAACCAAAATTATACTGTTTTTACATTAAATTGTCAAAATAAAACCCTCACCGAGCTTTAATAAAGGTAAAATCCCGTTCAAGGGAGGTGCTAGCCCCTTTTAGGGCAAATGAGACATCCAGGGGCAAAACGTTAGCCCCCTAAGGGCTTCTCCAACAAGCCACACATGCCACTACTGCCCATCCACCTCCAAGCATGACCATGAAGTTGGATGACGTCGTGGTAAGGATGGGGACGCTCTGAGCCTTCCAAGGCCAACGTTCCACTGAAAAGGGGTCATTCCCCCTAGGCCGGGCTTTGCCAAAGTGCCTTTGGTGAAACGTCCTCTTCTTCTCAGGTGCAAAACCTCGATCAAGCACTGTCTCGTCTCTACCCCTTTGACGGGTCTCAGCAACCATCTGATGGGCTCTTCAGCCCCATGGAGGTCCGAACTGATCATCTCCCCATGTGTATCGGTCCAAATGGTACCTGTCCGTCGGGCATGGTCCTGCACATCGAAAACTTCGCCCTCCATGGGCTCATTAATCACAGGGATCATAGCAATGTCAATCACATTTCATCATTAGTATTATCAAACATATGCATGAAAACCTTGATATATCATTCAACATCTCAAAGATGTTACAAAAACCTACAATACAAGGTTGAGGAAAAAGAGTAAGAAAACCTATTGGGCTAGTATCCATAAGGAAAGGAAAGTTTCCCAAGGGTTTTCGTCCAAGCCATGTAAACGGGGTGGTGTGGCTTAGGGATGTCCAGACATACGGGTAGAGTGAAAGCCAGGGGTGCATGATATTACCTGCGGGTGCCTTTGAAGAAGGCGAGCTGTACCCATCATGGATGCAAATTTTTCCAAGTCCTTTCTTGCCTTTTATTCTTTTCTTTATTTGCTTTTTTATTTTTATTTTTTATTTTTTTATTCAAGGACTAATCGGAGGACACTGCCTTGGCGTGGTGACCAGAGTTGACAGTGTTACCCACAAGTACTTTCACAGAGATGATAAGGTTGGCTCGTGATGAGACCCCCTTTCCCTTGGCCATGCAACTGAAGGTCATTGCCCTGGCTTGGTAACCAGATGATGGCAATGTCATGTTATTAGGTACCCATGAACATAATAGGTTGGCTCGTGATGAGACCCCTTATCCTCTTGATTAGGTCTTGTTTGTTTCTTTTTTCTAGGGTCCCTCTTGTTTCTTGCTGAGAGGCTTTTTATTGCCTTCTCGGGGTCCCTAGGCGAGGCATCTCGAGGTTTTATTTCTAGGCTTTTATCTTTTACCAACTGCTTTTACCTTTTGGGCCTTTAGCCCCTTCTTCCCACGAGATGAGGTGCAGCCCTACAAACAGGTCATCCTAATGCCCGGACAAGGGGAATGGGATAGATGAGTGGGAGATAAGATGAAAAGGTGATAGCATGATGAGAGCGGATGATGGCTCTTCAGAAATCCCCCAGTGGCAAACCAAAACCTATGGGTACAGGCTTGCTAGGGCACCCAGTCAATCTCCCCAAGCATGGTCAAGTGGGCTAATGTAGAATCCAAGCAGTTGTTAGAGATAAAAGGAATTAGATGCATACATTTAAAGGTTATAATGATCAAAAGTGACACATACCATGATCCCTGAACCAATTACCTCATGGAGCAAGAGCCTTCTCCGATACGAGACCAAGCTGATGGTGATGGATGCTGCTGCTGCTGACAAGACAAATCTGACGAAAGAAGAACAGGATGGGCCCTCTAGTGCCATGCTCAGGTCAATCCTGGTCTCGGTACTCCATGTCTAGGACCTGTGGGCCTCGAGACATGATCTCCTGGTTATCCCTAAAAATCAGGGATAACATCTGGCTCCAACTCGGGGACATGTGCTCACCGTAGAGCGCATGAGAACCTCA
>ML828871.1:52160-63741 GCA_009831015.1 Picea engelmannii
CTAATAATATTTGGGGGGTTTGATAGTAAAGAGTGTAGATTGTCTTCATTCCTTCATAGTAATTGTGCTTAATCTTGATAATCTTGTTGATGAAGTAATATGTTGATGATCTAGTGTAAATGATGATGTGATTGATGCTTTAGTCTTCTTTATCCTGCACACATTTATCATACTTGGTTAGATAGTAATTGTGATATATCATTCTTTTGTAAATCTTGTAAATGCATGCATAAGATATTCTTTATTGAGTTATTCTTTATTGTAAATTTGTAAACTTGTAATATTTTGTAAAGAACCACCCTTTTAATGTAGTTGACCCCTTGCCCAATTGCTAGGCACTAGTCTTAGTCGACCTAGGGAAAGGACTTGCTTGTCATGCTAACCCTTGCATATTGCATGGTTGCCTTAGCATTTTAGGATTAGAATCCCCTATAACCTTAAGAAATTAAAATTAACTCCTAGAATCTAACTTAATTCATCTAGTAACTAAGGTCTACCTCCTTTGGCTTCTCTAGGAGTAAGCCTAGACGGAAGAGGTTCCGGTCAAAGTGACAGCGTGGGCTGTGAACCTAGGCATTGTGCCTCCAATGACACATTGAGTGAGCCAAACTCAACTCACGTCTGCAAGTGTGTACAAGGACAACAACAGGCTCATTAATCACGGGGATCATAGCAATGTCAATTACATTTCATCATTAGTATTATCAAACATATGCATGAAAACCTTGATATATCATTCAACAACTCAAAGATGTTACAAAAACCTACAATACAAGGTTGAGGAAAAAGAGCAAGAAAACCTATTGGGCTAGTATCCATAAGGAAAGGAAAGTTTCCCAAGGGTTTTCATCCAAGCCATGTAAAAGGGGTGGTGTGGCTAAGGGATGTCCAGACATACGGGTAGAGTGAAAGCCAGGGGTGCATGAGATTACCTTCGGGTGCCTTTGAAGAAGGCGAGTTGTACCCGTCATAGATGCAAATTTTTCCAAGCCCTTTCTTGCCTTTTATTTTTTCTTTATTTGTTTTTTTTTTTATCCAAGGACTAATCGGAGGACACTGCCTTGGCGTGGTGACCAATGTTACCCACAAGTACTTTCACAGAGATGATAAGGCTAGCTCGTGATGAGACCCCCTTTTCCTTGGCCATGCAACCAAAGGTCATTGCCCTGATGTGGTAACCAGATGATGGCAATGTCATGCTGCTAGGTACCCGTGAACATAATAGGCTGGCTCGTGATGAGACCCCCTATCCTCTTGATTAGGTCTTGTTTGTTTATTTTTTCTCGGGTCCCTCTTGTTTCTTGCTGAGAGGCTTTTTATTGTGTTCTCAGGGATCCCTGGGCGAGGCATCTCGAGGTTTTATTTCTAGGCTTTTATCTTTTACCAACTGCTTTTACCTTCTGGGCCTTTAGCTCCTTCTTCCGACGAGATAAGGTGCAGCCCTACAAACAGGTCATCCTAATGCCCAGACAAGGGGAATGGGATAGATGAGCGGGAGATAAGATGAAAAGGTGATAGTATGATGGGAGCGGACGATGGCTCTTCAGAAATCCCCCCAGTGGCAAACCAAAACCTATGGGTACAGGCTTGCTAGGGCACCTAGTCAATCTCCCCAAGCATGGTCAAGTGGGCTAATGTAGAATCCAAGCAGTTGTTAGAGATAAAAGGAATTAGATGCATACATTTAAAGGTTATAATGATCAAAAGTGACACATACCATGATACCTGAACCAATTACCTCATGGAGCAAGAGCCTTCTCCGATACGAGACCAAGCCGATGGTGGTGGATGCTGCTACTGTTGACAAGACAAATCTGACGAAAGAAGAACAGGATGGGCCCTCTAGGGCCATGCTCAGGTCAATCTTGCTCTCAGTACTCCATGTCTAGGACCTGTGGGCCTCGAGACATGATCTCCTGGTTATCCCTAAAAATCAGGGATAACATCTGGCTCCAACTCGGGGACATGTGCTCACCGTAGAGCGCATGAGAACCTCAACATCTCTGGCATAACCTGCAGACCTGCTCAACTCGATAGGGGCATCAGTAACAGAAATGGTGTGGTAATGCCACCCTAACATACATAGATATATATATGTTGAAAGTAAAACAATCAATAATGCAAGTGTAGAAAGCAAACCAACATGAAATGCAAATGGTATAATACACGAAAAATGCCTACCTACCTACACTTACCTGTGAGAATCAGGTTCCCCCACCTTGGTGGGGTTTAAGGAGGTTCCCGCTGATAGGTAATGGGCGCCTTTTTCCTTCCAAAGTGGATAAGTAGTAAGAATTATCATCTGATTCCATTCCAACTTTGAAGGGTTCGAGCCATGACTGTGTACTTCCTTTTACATTGGTTGGCTCTCCTTTCTGGGTATCCCACATCCATACCATATATCTCTCCTTATATTTTCTGACTTTGTATTTGGTTGTTCCGTGAACAACCTTGGTGTACTGTACCGAGGGAGGTTGGTGGGCTTCTGCTGTAAAAACTTCTTGTTGAGACAGGTGGATTTGTACATCATCTTCAAGTTTCTTTAATATCTTCACCGTCCCAACTTCTTTGTCCTTGAATTCATCTAGGAGTTTTTGGTAATCCTCTTTGTTGGGCCACTCGATCTGATCAAAGTCTTCCTCTATTGCAAAGGGCATGTCTTCTGGAGAATATTTCTGAAGAGTTTGTATCATCTCGTTCTGCGCTTTGTTTTTATCGACGGGATGAATGATATCTTGCACATGGTCCCTAGTTATTGGCACATTGAGTAGACGTCCCACCGTTCCATCTTTCAAAGGTAATCGCAAAAATGTGAGGTCCATTTCAAGGGAACCGCCTAACATTGCGCCAAACTTCCTAGATAATAACATTCCCCATACGTCTGGGACATCAACCACCACTATATCAATGTGGATTGTCTTCTCCGGATACTCCTTTAGGTGTACTTCAACATTTTCAACCACCCCATGTGTGGGTATTGCTTTAGATTCGAAACCACAAACATTCCTGTAAGGCCGTGTGACCTTCAAACCCACTTGTTGTATGACTTTAAGCGACATCAAGTTAACACCAACACATGTATCCAGCATGCAATTGTGGAGATGTTGTTCATTATCAAAGTCATGAAGAAAGGAGGGTTTTCACCATATTGGACCCTGAAATGATCAGCTTGCAACATAATAGGGGGGTCCATAGGTTCATCTTATCCTGAAAAGAAAGTATCAAAGCCTTCCTTTATGGATGGGATCTTGATTGCTTCTTTTAGGGGAACATTCTCATGCATCTTTGATAATGCCCCTTCGAAGTCAAAATTCAGGTCAACCTTACCAGCCTTGGATGTCCTGGGAAGAAGTATCTCCATGGGTGGGGGCTCTGCCTGTTCAACAACAGGTTGTTTCGAATTCTTCCTTTTGTATACTTGAACTTCTTGTTTCTTTAGCTTCTCTCGTGATTCTTGATCCAGGTTGTTTATTACCGCCATCCTTGCTGCTCTGGTTGGTTCGTTCACGACTTCTTGATGTTCTATATCTGTGATATTTATTTGAGGAAACCCCATGAAGCAATCCATGTTGTTGACTTGTTGATGACCAACGTTATAGGGGCACTCATGCTCCCAATGTGCTTCACTGCACTCCAGGCACCAGGGATTTTCATCAACAATGTTTGTAGGGGCCAAGGTATTAGGAACTTCATGTTCATTCTTTTGCTTGTAAAATTGGTTCCCTTTCTGGAATTGTCCTTTGTACGGGGCCCTGGGTGCTTGGATCTGAGACTTTTCAAGTCTTACAATCCTACTCATCATTTCCTCTTGATTTTTCATAATGCGGTCCATGGAGGCTTGTAGCTTGCTGATACTGGTACATAGATCTGAAGTAGGCTCAACATTGTGTACTATTTTCTTCTTGGTGTCTATTCTCCCCCTTGGGTTAGCAAAAGGCTCAATTTTAGATGAAAGGAGGTTCCCTTCTATCTTGGTAGCGAGCTCTTGGGCTTCTTGAATTGACTAGGGGTTTTTGTCTCTAAGAAGATACCCTAGTTGGCCATTGAAAGATCTGGTGTAAATATGGACAAGATGGTCATCATTCAGGTGATGGCTTGCGGGAATTGTTTGCAGTAATGTCTCGAATCTGGTGTGAAACTCCCGAATGGACTCATTTTCATACTTAGCAAGGCTATTTGGTCATGTGAGAAGCATATTAGGGTCTTCTTTGATACTCCATCTTTTGAGAAAGGCCTCTTCAAGTCTATCCATGGTTTTGATGCTTCTGTCGGGAAGGCTTAGGTACCAGCGCCTTGAGGCATCATAAAGAGTAGCAGAGAACAACTTCATGAAGAAAATGGCTTATATAAACTGAAGGTTCACCTAGAAACTACCATGACCCATGCCATCGAAAACTCATGTGAGCTTTGGCATAGAAGATTAGCCCACATCAACTACAAGGCGCTACCATACATATGCAAAGTTGTCACAGGTTTACTAGAACTCAAGGTTGATCAAGAAGGCATATGCAATGGATGTGTGCAAGGGAAGAATATCAAGAACCCTTTTCCAAAAAGGGATAGAAAAGCAGAAGGAGTATTGGAACTCATTCATTCAGACGTGTGTGGCCGAATGCCATCATCCTCCATTAGCGGGTATGTATACTATGTATCATTTATTGATGACTATTCTCGTAAGACCTGGATATATTTCTTGAAATCTAAAGATGAAGTATTCAGTAAATTCAAGGAATTCAAAGCCTTGATAGAGAATCTTTCTGAAAGAAAGATTAAGATACTTAGTTCAGATAATGTAGGAGAATATACCTCAAAGGAGTTCATAAACTTCTGCAAAGATGTTGGGATTAAGAGAGAACTCACTACTCCCTATAATCCTCAACAAAATGGTGTAGCTGAAAGGAAGAACATAACAATTATGGAAGCTGTAAAGACCATGATTCACGATCAAGATCTTCCTATGTGCTTATGGGCAGAAGCAACAATGGTAGCTGTTTATGTGTAGAACAAATTATCCCATAGTGCACTTGGGTTCAAGACCCCGGAAGAGATGTTCACCGGAAAGAAGCCAGAGGTAAGCCCCAATTACTTCCCCTCATTTCAAGGATGGTACCTAGGGTAAACCTAGAATCTTCAGGGCACAAGGCCGGTCAACAACAGGGCTCGATGCCATTACAACAATATACACGTTAAGAGCTCAACATGTCACTTGCGAGAATTGAACTTGGGTGGGGAGGATAACTTCCTCCCAAGCACCCGAGATAAACCCAATTGACATATTGTGGCAAAATTTATATGCACATAGACTCTTTATATAACCTAGGAAAACACTTTCAAAAAATGGAACTGTGAATTGTGTTTAAGATATAGCCAGAGGTCAAATGTTATATGGGAGATATGGAGCGTATAAACAATGGTCTAGACTTTAAAGGGAGGTTTAGAAAATGTAGCCGTAGTCCTAAGATAGGACTCAGGAGGACTTTATGATAATTGCATTTTATTTGGAAGCACATGTTGTGCTAGGTTTTATTGGTGGCAAACTATATAACATCAAGAGCCAGCATATGTGCCACCAATGTCATATGTATTGGTGTGATTGTCCAATCTTTAGAGTAGAATTTATCTCTCTGAATGGGGAATATGATTCAAGGCTTGAGCTGATTGTGCTAATGTTATATTGACAAAACTACAGAAATTTGCAAATTTATTTTGTTGATTACAACTATCGTTCTCAACATTTTTCAAGAACGAAACTTATAGAAGCTCTCAAGGACAACAAAATCAAGCTTCATGTTGCTTTAATGTTAGTTTTTAGCTCGCTTGGTGTCTCAGCTGTGCCTATGTGTCCTAGGCCAGCTGATGGATACCTTAAACACCTCAGATCAACTTTTTATTTCAGCTTAAGTTAGACTTAGGCTTGCAACAGAAAATTCATCTTTGAGTGGAATGTGGGGCCCAAGGAGAGAGGGTGCACCTCTGAAGGTGGATGCTAGGGGAGTGTGGGACCCTGTCCAAGGGGGGCCGACCACCTAGTGGAGAGTGGGGTCCAACAACCCCAATCTCAGCCATCGAGGCCAAGACTTGCCACACGTCTCAAAGGAAATAGGGGGCTGCTAGGGAAATAAAAGGAGGCTGAGGGTGAGAGGATAGAACACATTCTCATTTGTGAGTTGAGCAAGTGAGCAAAAGCAGGGTGCTTTAGGCCGAGGAAGGAGGGCGAATTGTGCTGGAGCAAGCAACAAGCTGTGGAGGGCGAATCTGGGAGTGAAAGGCAGCTGGAAGAGGTAAGGAACATGGTAATATTAGGCTGCTAACACCAGGCTCCACTCATGCTGAGTTTTACAACAGCAAGAGGGATGAGTTAGGGCTCTACCTCCTCATCCAGGACTGGCCAGATTCAACCGTACTGTTCAACAAAGAACAAGGCTAAATTCTGGGTGCATTTTCAGTCAATATTAAGTCGTACCAATAGCCATACAACTACAACAAAGAGTGCTGAGATAGCTGGGCCGTACAGAGCTTGTGGAGAGGAAAACCCCGCCCATAAATTTTCTGTAAGGAATTTCTGAATTGTATTTGCTGTAAAATTTTCTCAGAAGCCTCAATAAGAAGCCCTTCTTTGTTGGTTTTCCCCACACCGGGGTTTCCAGGGTACTTCTTGTGTTGGCCAATTTATGGGTGTAATTTCTGTGTATGCTTCTACTGTTAAAATCTGATTTATAACTCAGCGGATGGTAATTTGGATGATTTCAGATTTTATATCAGCAAACATAATTTTTGTTTTTTAAGTAAATCATTGGCAATTATTTCAGTGACTGAGTTATAGGTAAAAATCGACATGATATCAGAGCTTAGCCTTGAGTACAGAAAGAGCCTAATGACTTGCCGTGCAGATGAGGAGGAGTAAATCAACAAGTGGTATGTGTGACCAGGAAGTGTGTGGGTGAAACAGGGCAGCAGACTGAAATGCCTAGTGCAGGCTTAAGGGTTGAGGACAGGCTGGATGGAGCCTCAAATTTCTGTCCTTGGAGGGAGCGCATTAGCTTGGTGCTGGAGGAGAATGGGCTGTTGGAAATTGTAGAAGGCAAAGTGGCAGCCCCAACTGATCGAGTACAACTAGCTGCCCATACCAAGAAGGATGTCAAGGCCAAGAGGATACTTGTGGATGGTGTCAAAGACCACATCATTTCACATTTGTCTGGCAAGAAGACAACGAAGGAAATGTGGGAGGCCCTGGTAAAGCTATACCAGTTTGACAACCAGAGTAGGAAGATACTGCTCAAAGAGAAGCTGAGAAGCACGAAGATGGCCAAGGGAGAGTCGGTGGTCACTTACCTCACAAAGTTCTGTCAGATACAAGATGAGCTTGTAGTAGTGGGAGAGACCGTGGATGAGACCGAGCTGGTGTGAACAACCTTGAATGGCTTCACCAAGCAGTGGGATGTGTTTGTCCGAGGGGTGGTTGCATGGGAGAAACTCCTTGATTAGGAGAGGTTGTGGGATGACTTCACCTAAAAGGAGCTGCGAGTGGATGCATCTTAGGCTAGTTAGGTGAAGAGTGAGGAGGAGGAGAATGTGTCTCTTCATGCAAAGAAGAGCATTGGAGCAGGAGGCTCCAGAGACATGGGCAAAGTGAGATGCTTTGTTGCATGTCATAAAACTGGCCACTATGCCAGCAAGTGTCCCAAGAAGAAGAAGGAGAAGTCGAAGGTAGCAGCTACGACATCCTACTAAGATGGATGCATTTGTAGAGAAATTCGATGACGAATTTTCTCTATTTGCCACTATTTCTAGCAACATCAGGCTGGTTGAGTTTGAGTACAATGGGGCATGGTTCGTGGACAGTGGGTCGTCTCACCATATGACGAGAATGTGGTCGGTGTTCCTTAGTGTTTCGGAGACGGGCTCAAATTGCCATGTGAAGAATGGGGCACGCACTAGGCATGCAGTAAAGGGGGTTGGATGCGTTAGATTCTAGCTAGAGTCAGGAGTGTCTCTGGAGGTGGATGAGGTGATGTATGTGCTAGAGCTAAAAGTTAACTTGCTCTCTATATCAACTCTGGAGGATATGGGGTATGAAGTAATGTTTGCTGATGGACAGTTGCTCATACGGGCAAAGGGAGTGGTGTTGGATGCAGTAGTGAGGCTTGGCATCATGAATGGTATGATGTACAGGGTGCCGGGACAACTTGTAGGTGGGTCCAGGGGGATCCTGGATCAAAGATTAGTGTCGAAGAAAGTCAGTTGGTATGACTTGACACTGATGGTCAGATCGATCATCATCGGAGTGCAACAGAAGTAGCAGGTGGATTTTTCGGTTAAGAGGGAGGAGCTACAACAACAACAAAAAATTTGATTGGATCAAAGATTGATCCTGGTGGAGACACCTCCCTCGCTAAGAGGGAGTGTTAGTTTTTAGCTCGGTTGGTGTCTCAGCTATGCCTATGTGTCCTAGGCCAGCTGATGGACACCTTAAACAACCCAGATCAACTTTTTATTTCAGCTTAAGTTAGACTTAGGCTTGCAGAAAAAAAATCATCTTTGAGTAGAATGTGGGGTCCAAGGAGAGAGGGTGCACCTTTGAAGGTGGTTGCTAGTGGAGTGTGGGACCCTGTCTAAGGGGGACGCACCACCTAGTGGAGAGTGGGGTCCAATGGCCCCAATCTCAACCATTGAGGCCAAGACTTGGCACACATCTCAAAGGAAATGGGGGGCTGCTAGGGAAATAAAACGAGGCCGAGGGTGAGAGGACATAACACATTCTCATTTTTGAGTTGAGCAAGTGAGCAGAAGGAGGGTGCTTGAGGCTGAGGAAGGAGGGGAAACAGTGCTGGAGCAAGCAACAAGCTGAGGAGGGCGAATCTGGGAGTGAAAGGCAACTGGAAGAGGTCAGGAACAAGGCCATATTAGGCTGTCGACACTAGGATCCACTCAGGCCGAGTTTTACAGCAGCAAGAGGGGCGAGTTAGGGCTCTATGTCCTCATCCAGGATTGGCCAGATTTAGCCGTACTGTTCAGCAGAGAACAAGGCTAAATTCTGGGTGCATTTTCAGTCAATATTAGGCCGTACTAGTGGCCGTACAACTACAACAAAGAGTGCTGAGATAGCTGGGTCATACAGAGCTTGTGGAGAGGAAAACCTTGAAAATTTTCCATAAGGAATTTCTGACTTTTATTTGCTGTAAAATGTTCTTAGAAGCCTCAATAAGAAGCCCTTCTTTGCTGGTTTTCCCCACACTGGGGTTTCCAGGGTACTTCTTGTGTTGTCCAATTTATGAGTGTAACTTTTGTATATGCTTCTGCTGTTAAAATCTGATTTATAACTCAACTGTAGGTAATTTGCATGATTTCAGATGTTATATCAACAAACATAATTTCTGGTTTTTGAGTAGATCATTGGCAATTATTTCAGTCACTGAGTTATAGGTCAAAATCAACATGGTATCAGAACTCAGCCTCTGAGTACAGAAAGAGCATAGTGACTTGCTGTGCAGACGAGGAGGAGTAAATCAACAAGTGGTACGTGTGACCAAGAAGTGTGTGGGTGAAACAAAGCAACAAACTCAAATGGCCAGTGCAGGCTTAAGGGTTGATTTTAGGCTGGATGGAGCCTCAAATTTCTGTCCTTGGAGGGAGCGCATTAGCTTGGTGCTGGAGGAGAATGGGTTACTGGAAATAGCATAAGGCAAAGTGGCAGCCCCAGCGGATTGAGTACAACTAGCTACCCATACCAAGAAGGATGTCAAGGCCAGGAGGATACTTGTGGATGGTGTTAAAGACCACATCATTCCACATTTGTTTGGTAAGAAGAAAGCGAAGGAAATGTGGGAGGCCCTGGTAAAGCTATACCAGTTTGACAACTAGAGCAGGAAGATGCTGCTCAGAGAGAAGCTGAGAAGCACGAAGATGGACAAGGGAGAGTCTGTGGTCACTTACCTCACAAAGTTCACTCAGATACGAGATGAACTTGTAGCAGTGGGAGAGACCGTGGATGAGACCGAGCTGGTGTGGACAGCCTTGAATGGCTTCATCAAGTAGTGGGATGTGTTTTTAGGAGGGGTGGTTGCACGGGAGACACTCCCTGATTGGGAGAGGTTGTGGGACGACTTCACCGAGGAGGAGCTACAAGTGGATGCATCTTAGGCTAGTCAGCTGAAGAGTGAGGAGGAGGAAAATGTGGCTCTTTATGCAAAGAAGAGCAGTGGAGCAGGAGGCTCCAGAGACATGGGCAAAGTGGGATGCTTTACATGTCATAAAACTGGCCACTATGCCAGCAAGTGTCTTGAGAAGAAGTGTCCGAAGAAGAAGAAGGAGTTAGAGGTAGCAGCTACGATATCTACTAAGATGGATGCATTTGCAGAGAAATTCGTTGATGAATTTTCTTTGGTTGCCACTCTTTCTAGCATCACAGGCTGACTGAGTTTGAGGACAGTGGGGCATGGTTCGTGGACAGTGGGTCATTTCTCCATATGACAGGAATGAGGTCTGTGTTCCTTAGTGTTTCGAAGACTGGCTCAGACTGCCATGTGAAGAATGGGGCGCGCACTAGGCATGCAATAAAGGGGGTTGGATGCGTCAGATTCCAGCTAGAGTCAGGAGTGTCTCTGGAGGTGGATGAGGTGATGTATGTGCCAGAGTTGAAAGTTAACTTGCTCTCTATATTAGCTCTAGAAGATATGGGGTATGAAGTAATGTTTGCTGATGGATAGGTGCTAATACGGGCAGAGGGAGTGGCGTTGGATGCAACGGTGAGGCTTGGCATGATGCAAGGTATGATGTACAGGGTGCTAGGACAACCTGTAGGTGGGTCTCGGGGGATCCTGGATCAGAGATCAATGTCGAAGAAAGTCAATTGGTATGACTTGACATTGATGGATGAGTAGAACATCTCATCAGATCAGAGTGCAACAGAAGTAGCAGGTGGATCTTCCGGTTCAGAGGGAGCAGCTACAACAAAAACAACATATTTGTTTGGATCAAAGATTGGTCTTGGTGGAGACACCTCCCTCGCTAAGAGGGAGTGCTAGTTTTTAGCTCGGTTGGTGTCTCAACAGTGCCTATGTGTCCTAGTCCAGCTGATGGACACCTTAAACAACCCAAATTAGCTTTTTATTTCAGCTTAAGTTAGACTTAGGCTTGCAGCAGAAAATTCATCTTTGAGTGGAATGTTGGGCCCAAGGAGAGAGGGCACACTTCTGACTTCTGAAGGTGGCTGCTAGTGGAGTGTGGGACCCTGTCCAAGGGGGGCGCACCACCTAGTGGAGAGTGGGGTCCAACAACCCCAATCTCAGCCATTGAGGCCAATACTTGACACACATCTCAAAGGAAATGGGGGGCTGCTAAGGAAATAAAAGGAGGCTGAGGGTGAGAGGACAGAACACATTCTCACTTCTGAGTTGAGCAAGTGAGCAGAAGGAGGGTGCTTGAGGCTGAGGAAGGAAGGCGAACTGTGCTGGAGCAAGCAGCAAGCTGAGGAGGGTGAATCTGGGAGTGAAAGGCAGCTGGAAGAGGTCAGGATTAGGGCCATATTAGGCTGCCAGCACCAGGCTCCACTCAGGCCGAGCTTTACAGCAGCAAGAGGGGC